>JACEII010000019.1:3388201-3632871 GCA_014332785.1 Antheraea mylitta
CCTACAAGTATTCATTTGTCTACTCTGATCCCAACCATACTTCAACAATAGGTAAATTTCGCCGCCGCTTTCAAAACAAAAATAGCTCAGATGGAAATCGGCTGCTTCAAAATCCGTCTAACCCCAGCTCGAAACTGAGATCTCTCTTTTTTTAATTCTTTGTTTATGCTTATTTTGTGAGGTAAACCTAACAGTTTATTTTGATTAAAAAATACTTTTATAGTTATAAGAGATATACTTTTTTTTATAAAAATACTAATGTTGTGAGGCAAACCAAACAGTTTATTTTGATTTAAAAATGTTTTTTAAGAACCGAGCTAGGCTCTGTCGTCCATGTACTTTTTATTATACCTCCCGCGGCAGAAGAACTGATATTTAATGCAGGAGGCGTATTAAAAGAAAAAAACCTTGATAGTCTTAAATATTTTTATTACTGTAATTTCTAAAATGAAAAAAATCACATCAAAAAAAGGGAAAGTTAATATTTATTTTTTATTTTTCAGATTATAGCGTACTTCCTCTGTATGATTGTATTTATGCAGGGTTTCACGAATGTCATAATCAAATTCTGTCGACGCACGGTCTTCAACGTGCTGAACACCATGCAGCTAATTTCTACTACGTGTTAGACACCACGTATTTGTCAGCCGGTCGGTCAGCGAAACCATTAACATTCTGTAAATACTGTGACTATTCGTCCGAGCAGAGCTCCGCCCCACAACAACGTTCACATAGAAGTGCGCGTAGATTGACGGTATCTTTCCTTTTATATGCCAAACTGTGGAAGTCAAAGCAATTACTATAGATGATATTAAATAGCAGATTGTTATTTAAGTGATACGCCATCTATATAATTGTTCTTATTTATGCATCTAAATTATGTATCTCTAATACGGTGGATCTAGTAATGTTCCGGTGGCGTTGTAGTCACGCCTCTCGGGTGTATCATAACGGTACCGGACGTAGTCATTTAACATACGTTCCCATAATTCACAATCCTCCTATATCTCAATACAGCTCGTTCATAGTCGAACATGATGATCGGGACAATTATGTAAGTTATAAGCTAAATCTGTCTTAATTTCAATATAGGTATACAATCAATTTTTAGAATTTGTAAATACCTCACACTCAATAATTAAATATGAGAGTAATCCACAAATTCATACATTTGCATATAGCTTTTGGTCGCGGATTCGCTAATGTTAACTTAGTTTTGATCTATGCCTCGAAAATAGTACATTTTTCTATATGAAGTGTCCCCTTTTGTATCATTTACAATTTGTATGTAATATTTTATAATGAACAATAAAGTAGTTACGGCGTGAAAAACAAAGTTACTTCCGCATTTATAATATTAGTTAGGATTGAGATCACCATATGTTTTTTTTTCGTAATCTACCTACTTTCATTAATTACCTCTAACCAAAGAGCCTTGTTAAAACTTGGCTAGCTAGCCAACGCGATCTAGCCCCGTTAATCAGCCCGTATCTAAGTAACATGTAACTATTTCGTTTTCACCACCGATAATGAGAATATGCCATCCCACTTCCACATTTTATCTAAGATAGTGTGGTATTATAACATTAATTTACTTATTTGTGAGTTAACGTGCCATTTGTTTTGTCAAAATATCATGTAGGTAACGTATCCATAACTTTTTAGTTATAATATAATTGCCTCTAACTATTTACTTCATTACTTGTGTACCTGAAGTTTTAATTATCTGTCGCAGATCTGCAAAACATTTGAAAAGATTTTGCCGAGACTTTACTGTCAATTTTTTTTCAGATTTTATATAGACTGTTTTTTTAGCACATTATTTTACGAAAACAACATATAAACAAGCATGCTATCCACTTGATTGGAGGTTGTCATTGCAATCAATGACTACGTCAACCGACCTCAAAAGAATCGTCATCCTGTGGTCAAAAAGAATCGTCATCCTGTGGTCAAAAAGAATCGTAATCCTAATATGTTTTTTTCTACTTGGGACTGAGTTAAAACTTTATCTCTGCCAGTATGTAATTATTACTAGCTTTTCCACAGTGACTAAGGTTAATGATATTTGCTGAACCTATAATGGTTAAGGGTTTATAGGATTGAGTAGTCAAAAGTAATTAAATGATGTTTACATCTTACCGCTAATTCACGTAAAATACAAAAACTTGAAGTATCTATTAAACAAGGAAACCCTTTTCAAAAGAACAAAGTTTTAGACATCTAATATTTTTTGACGTGAACATTTCTTCTGGGATAATTTTGAAATTTTGATCAGCAACCTTTTTGTGTGACGAAAAGTAGCGGAAGTAAATACTGTGTCGAATAGAGTTGAGAACACCGGTTCGTTCCGATCGCTGTTGCCGGAAAGATGACGAATTTTCATATATACTTTTATTCCCTTTTCCACCACCTCAGGGTTAAATTTTCAAAATTCCTTTCTTAGTTCTCTCTGTAGTCTAAAAAAAAACCGCATACTAATTTGCAGTCCTAGCTCTACTAGTTTAGAAGTAGATATGGCAGTCAGACAATCTGATATTTTATATATATAGATTTTGGTTCTAAAAATATATCACTATATCCTTGACCACTAGACAGACAAGAAAACACTTTTATTACACAAAGAACTACATATTTATAATATGGTTATTTATATGGTTAATTAGGTCTGTTTTGTATAATCATTTTATATGTGTACTAAAAATATTGTATAAGTTAAAAACATTAATAAAGTGTTCGTTAATAACTTTTAGGGCGATCCCAGTTATTATTTCTCTAAATCGTTAAATAACCAACCAATTGGCAACCTTCAGTCTCAAATTGAAGGCCGTAACGCCGATTCTGAAGTTAAACAATACGTTGTAATTCAGCCGGATGGTTCTATACGAAAATATCCATGGCCAAACTCGTCTTAATATAGGTAAGCATGCACTTTTTTCCTTCCTATTAACATTAATTTCATTTGGTTTATTTCATTGCTTTTTTAAAATTTGCTAGTTATCAAGACTTTACTGGTGCTAGAGCCACGCTGAAGCTATTACTGGTTTCAACATGAATGGGTCGGCGAGTCCGGGGTAGTACCACACTCTCATAAAAAACCGACGTGAAGTAACAGTGCTTACAGTGTTGCGTTTCGTTCGGTTAATGAGAGAGCCGGAGGAAACCACCTCTCCTCCCCTCTCCCACTTGCACCTCTCCATCTCTCGTCCCCATTCCCTACCCCCAAAAACAGGCTGGTAACGCACTTGCGACTCCTCTGGTGCTGCTAGTGTCTATGAAAGGCGATGATCACTAACCATCAAGTGACCCGCCTGTTCGTTTGCCAAAAAAAAGACTAATAGAAAACTCACATTTTTTTAATTGTTTTTTATCACCGTACCATGTATGCCAATTAATTGGCATCATAACAACAATTAAAACATATATATTTGAATAGAAAAGAAATGAATAATGCATACATTCATAAACAGACATCATGTATACATACAACATTAATGAGCGATTCAATTAAAGTTTAAATTATTTTGTTTAAGTACTATATAAGTATCTTGTTAACATGAAAGATATTTAACTAAGCAGACCCACTTTATTTTACACTGCACGATTTATTGAATAATTTAATATATTCTATTATTTACAGATTCAATCCTGATTTCACAATAGTAATCATTCAGCGGCGATCAAAGTTCAAGATATAGTAAAATAAAAATACATCTATATCATGTTTAGTGTCTCATTGAGTGCCGAATTTTTAAAACTTTAACATACATTTTAACTAAAATATCTTCCGTTTCTATTATATCTATACTAATATTATAAAGAAGTAAAGTTTGTGAGTTTGTGACGTTGTGGGGGGTAATCTCAAGAACTACTGGTCCAATATGAAAAATTCTTTCAGTGTTATATAGCTCATTTATCGAAGATGGTTATATACTATCACGCTAAGATCAATAGGAGCGGGGAACCAATGAATAATGTTTAAAAATCGGGGTTTTTTTCCTCTTGAGAGATTCCGCTGCGTGTTAGCGTTAACCCAAAGTATTTATTCCACGCGAACGAAGTCCCGGGCAGAGCTTAGTTTGATATAAATTATGTAGTCTTGATTATTTGATACTAGCATTTACCTGCGACTTAGCTCCTGTTAATGTTGATTTGACCTATCCATAGAGAACAGCATAATTTTATACCCTTAGCAATTTGTATACAAAACGTTTTAACGATAGGTTGAGTAGTTAAACTGTGAATACATAACAAACAAACAAACTCGATTTCACATTTATAATATCATATATCTTATATATTAATACGTGAAGCCAAAACTTTGTATCCCTTTTTAAGCAAACTACGCGCACGGATGAATTTGAAATTTAACATAGTTAAAGTTTATATGCAAGAGAAGTGCAGAAAGTTATTGTTTTATATAAAATGCATTACAAGTATATTAAATTAATTAAAATATACATTACTCAATTACTGCTTGAATTTTACACAATATATACACACATGTAAATGATAAAGACGTTTTGACATCTTTCATCTAACTCTTACATTCCAGTTACCTTCGTTTTCAATATTTTTAACATGACTAATGTTGCATGTCTTACACACACTAGGAAATCAAATGGCCAAATTGTAGGTTAATTTTATAATAATGTAATTGTATAATAATGTAAAATAATAATAAACATAAAAAAAAATCTATCTTTATTAAATTTATGGAACCACTGAAATAATTACTATTCTCTTTGGTCTTATTGAATGTCGAAATTTTTGGAAGACAGGACCGCTTTCTTTTCATATGACTTTGTTTCATGTTGTCATAAGAGTAAAGCAATATTTCCATAGTCAATGTGAACATTTTAATGTTTAGTATTTTTTATTGTGAACTCACTTCAAATGATGATTCAATAAAAATGAGCCAAAATGACTCAGATCTCCGCGATTACATTGATGCAGTAGCCTGATATAGTAATTATAATAGGTCTTTACCTATGAAATTGCCGTTCTGCAGTACTGGCTATTTCAAATCAGAATAATTTTTGTTTGGCTAAGAATTCTAATCGCAAATTAATTTTATTTTAAAACATGGAATTCTTTTTCCAAAAGTAGTCATTTGTTTATTGATTAGTGTTACATTTTCATCGCATTTCAATCTTTTTTGTCATCATGGATACTTTAAAAATTCGAGTAATTATGGAGTATAAGTACCATCGTGACAGCATCGCGGTACAAGGGGGACGCAACATCAACAATGTTTACGGAGCTAACACTACAAACCAACGCACTACCTGTTATTGGTTTGCTCGCTTCCGTTCTGGGAATTTCGACCTGAAAAATGAACCTTGCGGTCGTCGTTTTTTTTTTTTATTATAGCACGACAAAGTGACTGCAGTATGCCTGATGGTAAACATAGTACAATCCAAAAACAGTGGCGACCACCGAGAGAGATTATCCATCGTCGGTCGCCGCTATCATGCCGGCCATAATGACGAAAGTCACCCGATACTGAATATGCACAGGCTGATCCCGAAACGCGACGTGCAGAAGCGAGTCACTATGACGAGCTTTTTCGCCATATACATGGTGATTGCGACCCAGTCAGGCTGTAAAACCCTACAACCCCTCTTTCGCCATCGCCTCGTTCGTTGATCAGCAGGGTGCACCACGTGCAGGTGAGGTTGGCTTGGGTGTCTCAAGTCTTAAGATGTTACTCGACACCCCTTACACCCCAAAACTACCCCTAGGAAAGTGATGGTCACTGTTTGGTGGTCTAGCGCCGGTGTGATTCATCACAGCTTCTTACCAAACGGTGTGAGCATTACTGCAGATGTGTACTGTGAAGAACTGAACACAATTATGGAGAAGCTGGCACATCTCCAACCAGCATTGGTCATTTGATAGTAGAACCCTAACAAAGTTCAAGATTTCAAAAATCAATGAACTATGGTCGGATGTCGACCACTGGGTGCCCACTAGTAATATTAAATTCGTGCAAAGATGCATACTAGATATAGATGTAGGTTGCTTTTCCTTGTTCGCTTTTTACTTATACCAAATATACATTATAGCTCAAATCTGAATAAACCGAAGCATCATGATTCGTAACAAAGTCATTCTGCGTGCAATTTAATGAAACATTATAATTTACAAAGTATTTCACGGCTGTTACTAATTTGAATTATTTGTGAACATAAATGTCATTACACGGAGTGAAAGTAATTAACTCAAGATATACCTACGTTAACTTTTTATTCGTCTATAGGTATAGAAAAAAATATTGTCGTAGTATAAACAAATTTCAATATATTTACTATAAACAGAATGAACCCATCACTAGTAATTTTCAGTTAACAACTAGTGAAAAAAGAGTATTTTGTTGTACGTTCATAATTCAAAATTGCTTAACGGAATTTCATTCCAAAAACAAATTTACAAACACAAAGTAAGCAATCGTTATCTGTCATCTATATTCACACTTTAAATAAATAAGTTTTATGACGAAATGCATTTCATAAATCAGCAATTAGTACGTTTACATTGTAACAAATTTGTTAATAAACTATATTGCGTGTAATAGTATCGAAATTACGACCTTAGGCATGTGTCAAAAGTGCGTTATAGTCACCAATGCGTTGCTTTCAGCGCCCCACCAAGTTATTTGCGACTTCAATCGTGTTCTATAAATTCATATTGCAGGGTGGTTGACACCAATCTGCATTTGTTATTAAAACAATACACCGAAAATGTTCAACAAAGTAAGTTATTATTATTCCCATAATAATCAATAGAAGACTATAAAGTAAACAAAAAAAGTGTTCAGTATTTTATGACTTTTTGCATTTCTCCAGATCTTAACTGTCAGTGCTCTCGTAGCTGTCGCCAGCGCATTTCCGTGGAATTATGGTCACGGTCACGCCGTGTCATCGCAAAGTATCATCCGTCACGATGAACCTCATCACGTTCCATTGTATTACGCTCCTATAACTCACTATGGAGGACATGATGAATATGTAAGATTATCTCTTTATTTTGTAGATATTGACGAGCTCTAGTGTTATCAATTAGAATTATAAATACTTTTAAATTCTTGGATACAGTTCATTATTTTCTCTCAATATTGAGTTTTGAAAAAAATAATGATTTACGCATAAATTTTGACCCCTGAACAGTTACCTACTCGTATATAAAAATAGGTGAAAATAAACTCTTGTTTGTTAACCGATTTCATTTAATGTCATTTTATTTAGTAGGTATTTACAATCTTATGTTATCAATAAATGTAAATGTAAAAACAGTTAATGGATGAGTCAAACACTTTATTTATTAACTTTGTTTGTCATACTTCACGATGTGTACATACTAATTTACGATATTTGTATACTCTTGTAAGAAACCGCTCGAACTATTACTCAAATCTCCATCATTGAATGACTACTAGTTTCCATAACATAATAACAATAACATAATTTTATTTTTATCTCCTCTTGGAAAATCCAGGCTTACCCTAAATATGACTTTGCGTACTCTGTGGCCGACCCTCACACCGGTGACCACAAGTCCCAGCACGAGAGCCGCGACGGAGACTCTGTGCACGGATACTACTCCCTTGTGCAGCCTGACGGGTCCGTCCGCAAGGTCGAATACAGCGCTGATGAACACCACGGGTAATTATTTCCTACATATTTATAATACACCATTATTATCTATACTCACACTTAAGTGTTTTTGAACAAATGATGTCTTAGTTGATAGCGTGTCGGACACCGCGTCGATCGATATAGACTCAAATCCTTTCAACTGAGTCGGACCTTTTGGTAAAGGAAGCCATCGTAATGAAACGATATCAGCTTCAGGGCTTTTCCTAAGTCTGTCTGACTAGCTACCAACTCTTTTTTAATGTAGAAAAATCCCTTATAGAGAGACAGGGGGTTATGTCCGACTCGCACGGACTAAAATCCAGGGGCGTACCATCCGCCGCATGGCAGGTGCAACCAGGGACCGGTCTATCTCTCTCCTGAGAAACCGCCCCTGCGGCAGCCTGGCAAGATGATGGTCGCCAGGCTACGTCTTTATAGGGAGGCAAGCTGGATACACAGCTAGCCGCCTCCCTTCGTCCGCCGAAACCTGTGCAATGTGGAGATGGATCCCCAGACGGTCCCCTCAGACCCATCTCCTTAAGTTCGGCTACGGTAGTGGGAGGATGCGAGTGTTCTTCTTCCTCCTTCTGCCTGCCTTTCTTTGGCGGAGAGGGCCGCTCTGAGTATCTTCCTCGCAGGCCCTATCCGCTGTCTCCTTCGGGAAGATGACCTCCTCGCAGAAAGAGGCCTTAGCTAGCTACCAACCTAAAATTAATAATATGTCGCTAAGTACCTATTTATGTGTTCAGGCAGCTGCATTTAGTAGGTGGTAGAGCCAAGCTGAAGCTATAACTGACTTCATTATGAATGGGTCGGCTTATCCGGGGTAGTACCACCCCTTCACAGAAAACCGACGTAAAGTAACAGTGCTTGCTTTGTTGCGTTACGTTACGTCAGTGAGAGCGCCAGAGGCCCACTTCTGCTCACATTTCCCCTTTCCTCTTCCTTTCCTCTTCCTTTCCTCTTCCTTTCCTCTTCCTGTCCTCTTCCTTTCCTCTTCCTTTCCTCTTCCTTTCCTCCCTTTCCCCTGCCTCAACACAGGCTGGCAACGCAGTTGCGACTCCCCTGGTGCTGCAAGTGTCTATGGACGGTTGTGATCACTTAACATCAGGTGACTCACCTGTTCGTTTGCCTCTTATGATATAAGAAAAGTACCTGTTTGTGTGTTCCGGCAGCTGCATTTGAGAGCCATTCCCCTCTAGATTTAGCGTGTTTGCCATATTATACCACGTCGCGTCGACATTTATAATGAAACGAGACCGCTCAAATGCTCGCTAAGTATAAAAAATAAATAAATTAAAAACAAGCCAGGTCTGTTTTCTGCTTCTACACTTTGTATGTGGTAGAAAAAGACAAATAGGAACTTTTTTATTTTAAAATCTATATAATTACATTATTTCATATCATGTTTCAGTTTCAACGCTGTGGTCCACAACTCTGCTCCATCCCTACATCCCGCCCCTGCCTACCACCGTTACTAAAAACCGTTAAATAACAATACCTTTTATTAATTTTAAAAAGTGCATAACTGAATTATGTTTCATTTATACATTTTGTAAATATATTTTATTTGTAAATAAAGTATTTAATAACTTCATTTTTCTTGTCATTTAAATCTCCATTTAAATTTTTTATCAGTTACGATACCCTTCGCAACCCTTCCTTAATTTTCTCACACTTAAAAATTATTCTGTGTACAAGGCTTTACAGAACCGTTTACATCTATACAATATGCGTATATACAATCCAAAAGGCCATTTAGCTAACATACTTTAACGCAGATAATTTATACTTGACGTGATAAATAATTATACTTACAGACATTCTCAGAGCATAAATTAAGAAGTATAATTAAGTACGTTACATTTTTGAAAGGGCAAGTTATAGCAATTGACCTCGAACGGCCTTGTAGAAACAATAACCATGCTTTTATTATAGCTTGCGTTGAGACACACATAAGAGCCTAATTTTTCACTAAAGACGATAACTTCCTGGAAACTACAAAATATACTGTAGTGTAAATTGAGTAACAATACAAATGAGTCGAGTACTTTTAAAATAAACTTGTGTCTATGGTAATAAAGGTAGAAGAAACAAGTCAATATATTTATTGTTCAAATGTAATAAATTGTTACCAAAAATATATTAATTTATTACTTGCTTTGTTGGTCCATTTATTTTGACATAATATTATCGTTGTATGGAAAGGCTTACTCTGGAATTTTACTTTATAAATATTACAACAATAGTAAGCCGCACTAAATAGTTACATTTCCACATAACGAATATAGCAGGTGGAGTAATGAGACATAGTCTAAAAGGCCTTGAAAAATTGAATTACGTAAAAACCGGTATAATCTAAATACTTATGTTCCATGTTTCAGGCTTAGTAAAACCAGTAAACGTTTTTTAGGGAATAATAATGTTAGGTTTTAGTACAAAGTCCCAAACGATATTACCGATATTCTGAATTGTGAATTTAAGCACCATGTTAAGTTTTTTTTTTTTTTCGATCTGGTTTACGCTATTGACCTAGCAAGGTCTTAACAACCTCACCGGACTACGCCACGTCAAGCGAGTTTTGATGTCAAAATGCTGTTATAGGGCGGATTAATATGTGACCGATAGTGATGTCTGGAATTAACTCATGTCTATGCATTCACTAAAAACTATTGTGACGTGTTACGTATACTAAACATATATGTGTATATATCAAGTTACTTGCCGATTCTTCTCGATGCCTGGGTTTGACGTCTTCTCGATACCTGGGCTTGACATCATAAGTGCCTTCTGAGAACCTAAATTGGATAAAGATTTTTTTTCTCTTTTGATTGATATTTTAATCGGTCATTTATATACGTTCATGAACTAGATTATACAGGCCAGATAGTGTCAAGTTTCTCTTGCTCATCATTATTTTGAGACCATAAAATTCTGGACAAAGTTACAAGTTCATACCATACGTTAAGAAAACATTTTCTGTAAAAAATCACTGGGATTATGATAGTAAAAATCGTCAAGTCCAAAATCTGTCGATATATTTAATAATTAGATTAGATTCCTAAACCTTTCAAGTTATTTTTGATTAATTACATTTTTACAGTACAATAAAAAAGGAAACCATTTCCTATTGCGAAATTTTTATATTTTATTTAAATATACAAAAACACCTACAGTTAAATACTTTTTAACTGAATGTAATTAAATGAATTACTTATGAAACATAACTGACTTTGTCATACTTAAAAGCATTTACGTGCTTTAGTGTAATTAATATACATATTCAATTCGTAGTGTTTTATATTTAATGACTCCGTGACAAATTATTGTATAACAATTACAACCTTAACCGCATGTTAAAGTAAGCCAAAGTTAGATTCAAGGCACTATGATATAATTTTTTTTCACTGTATACCTACAAGTTTCATACGAGTACCTACTATCACGCTTTATTGTATACTAGCTTGATTATACTGTTATATATGAGGACAGTTATTCACACACCTAAAGATAAGTGTAATCAAAGAAAGGCGCATCCATCATCAGTTGCTATTATCAAGCGAATCAGAAATATTTTGACGAAAATTGCTCTAACCTAATCTCTTACAACTTAATTCCAAAACTCAACTTCTAAAAGCGAGTCTCTATAAAGGAGTTTGCAGTGTATACGTTGATTTTAGATTAGTAAGTTAGATATAAAGTTGTCAATAAAGAATTTCTGGTTATTCTTGGCAGGCCTAGATCTTTTAGTAAGTTATAAAGTGATTTTGCCGGTAATCCTGTAACTTCTACTACTACATACAAATTTACTTATACAGGAGGTACGTAAAATAACACACAATTCTTATCAGGCTACTTATTTTCGCTAATAATTACTCCTAACTTTTTAGTTACATCGTGTACAAAGTAAAACGCTCAACGTCTCCCCTTCCTACTTTTAAGAACGATTCGCTCGCAATGCGAGACAGTCTTAATATCTTAGGTATATATTCGCAGCGACTGGGAATCCCTGGGATTGAGAGATTACATCTGTAGTGTAATCTCCACTGCATCTTCTCGGAGACTCTGAATCCTGAACAGAGTGTGACGAGGTTTTCAAGCCTGATCGACTATATCTCCTTTATAAGGCACAAGTTTGGCCTTGCGTAGGATATTGTTCGCACCTCTGGGGTCCTCTAAATACCTACTCAATGCTCTAGATAAGTTGCGGAGACGAGCTGTCCGCATTGTTAATGCCGCAAGCATTATAGTGTTTATAGAGCCGCTTCAGTTGTGCAGAGACATTGCCTCACTGAACGTGTTCTACAGTATGTATCATTGCGAGTATTCTGAAGAAATATTCAATTAACCCCTTCCTCTTCTTTTCACAATCGAACCACGCGCGCTGGTCTTCGGAGCCATAGTTTTACGGTAACTCCTATCTAGGCACGAACTACATAGTTCGCAACATCTTATCTTTGTCGTACCGTGAAGCTCTGGAACAGATCCCGGCCAGTGAGTACTCTCTTTCCTATAACATGGGGTCCTTCAAGCGTAACGTGAAGAGGCATTTACGCAGGACGGCATGACAACGACGAACAACAGAGAAGGGCGAATCTCCCGGTGGTCGCCGTTGCTTTTGGATTCTAATGTGCTTACCATCAGGCGCGGTGCGGTCACTTTGCCGTGCTACAATAAAAAAAAATTAAGTATCGTATTATTTTAAACCAATGAAAAGTCTAATATTTAGGCTATACACTAAAAATTGCGACCTTTCCATGTATAAAATTACCGTAACGTTATAGTCGAAGTGGTCGCGCGAAGTATATAACACCACCAACTGCTTATTAACAAGAATAAAATATAGATACAATTTTAAATAATTGACTGTCAACCATTATTCACCCATCTTTTAGATAACATACTTGTATAATCAAAATGTTCAGTAAAGTACTTACATTTAAAGATTTTTGAATTAATATCAGAATCACATAGTTTAGCCAAAAAATAACGATTTTCTCCATATCGCCAAGATTAATAAAGAAATATCCTATCTATACATACTGTAGTCCAGTGAAGCTGTTAAGACCTTGTTAGGTCTATAACATAGTTCGAAAAAAAATCTATACTTGTACTAAGATTACAAGGAGTCTGTACTTTTTCGATTTTCGTAAAAGAAACTCTATCAAAAATTATTGTAATTTTAATAACGACGCGGTGCAAGTACGAGATAAAAGTTGATAACTAAATACACCTTCAGATGACTTTATCAATTACTGTTTTATACATAAACTTCCACATGGACAAAGTCGTGGACACAGCTAGTATACATTATATTTAATGGTTAAATTCTTTTTCAGATCGTTGCACTTGGCGCTATTTTGGCAGCTGCCACCGCTGCGCCTTATGGACACGTCGTCTCCTTACAGAACATCGTTCACCATGATTTAGCCCATCATGTTCCCCTTATTCCCGGAATTGCTTATAACCCGTTATGCCGTCCCCATTGCTCAGTACGCTAGCCCAGTAGCTCACTACGACCGTCACGATGAATACGTTAGTACATTTTTTTTCTTAGTTTGTTAATTATTTAACCAAATGATATACCCCATAGTAGTAAAAAATAAAGGATTATAGATTTTCTCCTGTTTAAGTCTCAGTTGTTTTTGGACTAGTGTAGTGATTACTCCCATCGACTTTTTCGGGAATAGGTATTTCTCCATTGGTAAATCTGCTACTAATTATTTCATTATATCAGGTATAAAATTGCCTTTAGATATTGAAAAAAAATCGATGGTTTATGTACTACAAGTTTACGTGTATACTATGTTTGTCTAATCTCTTAGCTAAAACAATAACATGCATTATTGAAGATTATTATTATGTTATATTATTCTATTACATTATTATATTTTATTACTATTTATACTATTACGTACTTGATATTACAATACAATATACAATATTTTAAATACAATTAAGGCTTACCCCAAATACGACTTCGAGTACTCCGTTGCCGATCCTCACACTGGTGACCACAAGTCCCACCACGAGAGCCGCGACGGAGACGCTGTGCACGGATACTACTCGCTGGTACAACCAGACGGTTCCGTCCGTAAGGTCGAATACAGCGCTGATGACCACACCGGGTAAGAATGAAGTTTGAAATGTCACAACTTTTCTTACAATTAAATTCGTAAACATTTGGGGTGTAAGGGGTGTCGAGTAACATCTTAAGACTTGAGACACCCAAGCCAACCTCACCTGCACGTGGTGCACCCTGCTGATCAACGAACGAGGCAATGGCAATAGCAGGGTGGTAGGGTTATACAGCCCGACTGGGTCGTAACCACCATGTACATGGCGAAAAAGCCCATCATAGTGACTCGCTTTTGCGCGTCGCGTTTCGGGATCAGCCTGTGCATATCCAGTACCGGGTGACTTTCGTCATTATGGCCGGCATGACAGCGGCGACCGACGATGGATGATCTGTCTCGCGGTGGTCGCCACTGTTCTTGGATTGTACTATGCTTACCATCAGGCATAGTGCAGTCACTTTGTCGTGCATCAATAAAAAAAAAACATTACTTATAAAGATTCTCTATATTGTACTCTAAAAGAAAAAAGTGTACGATAAGTTATTCTAAGTAAATTAAAATAAAAGTAAAAAAAAAGATTTCTTTTCAGTTTCAACGCTGTGGTACATAACTCTGGATGCTTCGTGAATTCTGCTCCTGCCTACCACCATTACTAAAAATATGAGCTTGCGGCAGTTAAGATGATTACATTTACCAATACATTTGTTATAGCCGATTCAATTCTACTTTGTTATATATGTAAATAAATTATATATTATAAATGATCAAATATTTTTTTCTCATTTAAATTCAAAGCAGTGCCTTTTGAACACGTACGAGAAAATCCCTTACCGACACAAGAATATATAAAATAGGAAATATATATAAATTAAGCAGACTATATATAAATTAAGGAAAATCCTTATGAATTCTATTATTATTGCATTAACCGATTAATATATATTTTAAAAAATAATAGATCTTTGACAATATTAATTAAACTTCGAGGAACAAGTAGATGAGAATTTGATATCTGAATAATTTATCATTTATATTTTGATAATATTATAGTACATAGACGACAGAGCCTAGCTCGGTTCTTTAAGAAACATTTTTAAATTAAAATAAACTGTTAGGTTTGCCTCACAAAATTAGAACATTTTTATTTAAAAAAAAAGTATTAAAAAAGATCTCTTTTATAACTATCATAATAAAATTATTTTTAAATAAAAATAAACTGTTAGTTTTGCCTCACGAAATTAGCACTATTTTTCGAAAAAAAATAATCAAAAAAGACATCTTTTTTGCTGTCCACTAGGATTCGAACTGGGGTTAGACGGATTTTCTAAGCAACCGATTTCCATCTGAGCTATTTCTGTTTTGACAGCGGCGGCGAAGTTTACCTTTATATTCTACCTACATTTTTTCATTGCCTGAAAACTCAGATAAATTTTTTTACTATGAATGAAATCTAGCTAGATCGATTTAAAGTCCCCGAAACCACCTACATACTAGGTTTCACGGAAATCGCTGACGCGGTTTCTGAGATCCTAACAATATAAATATATACAAGAATTGCTCGTTTAATGGTATAAGATTATATATTAAATATACTATATTATTTATATATATCTTATTTAATATACTATATTAAATAAGATAAGATGGGGGGTTGATATTACTCGCGTCCGCAAGAAGTGTACATCTCATTCCTATGCACGTACCCGCGGGTGGTGGCACCAAAGAGTAACACATTTTTGATCGTTGCACTGTTCCACATAAATTGAACCTCTCAGAGGCAAATACAATAATCAATCAACTGAAAATATTAAAGATAAATATTTTATTTAACCATACAATCAATTAAAAAAAATAAGATTAGATCACAGACCTTATAAATTATTGAGCCTGTCACTGCAGGACCATAGTATATATACCATTATTCTGCTTTTTGTTGATTTCGTGACTAGATGTTAGATATTTTAACTGAACGTTGTTCCCCAGAGTAATGAGAATATTTTCAGAGTACTAAAATGATTATCAAAACTTTTATTAGAAATGAATATAATAATGTTGAATGAAATTAAGTTTACCTTTTATGAGCAGATTTAAAACTAATGCTTAATTATAGTTCTATGGACACACCATTTTTTTATTACAACATAACACTTTGAAATTAAAGATAATCTTATAAAAAACTTATGGATTATAAACAAATAGTCATGGTGATTCTATGGTTTGACGTTGAAATATCAGAAATGTCTAGAGGTTCGAACCCATACCAACGAAATTTTCGAAATTACTATATTACTCATTTATATATGTATATTTACTCATTTAAATTGGTAACACTGCCGGCTGAGATTGAAGAAAAACATACTGAGGAAACCGAAACTTGAGTAACATTCTTGTAGTACCGCCGTATGGGGTTAAATATAGAATTATGGATTTCTTCGAGTTTGAAATCACCTGTAGACGGCGTAGACTCTATGTCCATCCTTGGAAAATAAGCCTTTGACCCAAAGATAGGATTTTTACATACTAATGTTATTTAATTACTTTATTTATTAATTACTTATTAAAAAGCTTACGAGTTATATGATAACAATAATGCATAACAATTTGCATCCCGCTGCTGGCTGTAAGACCTTTTCGCGACGACAGGTATTTTTAATATAAATTAATGAATTGTACGCGAATTCTGTATAATCTGTGGGTCTACACTGGTATTCGAAACTGAAGACATCGATCGAATCGATGTTACTCAGGCCAATTCAATCGAAAATGACCCTACATAAAACATGCTTTATACGTATGTATAATTATGTATAGTATAATCTATACTAGTCTATACTAGTCTATACTAATATTATAAAGAGGTAAAGTTTGTGAGTTTGTGACGTTGTGACGTTGTGGCGTTGTGGCGTTGCAGGGGGTAATCTCAGGAACTACTGGTCCGATTTGAATAATTCTTTCAGTGTTATTTAGCTCTTTCGTCGAGAATGGTTATAGGCTATATATCATCACGCTAAGCACGGAGCACAGATGAAAAATGTTTCAAAATCGGGATGTTTTATCATTTTAAGAGCTTTTGCTGCGTGTTAGCGTTAGCCCAAAGTACCTATTTCACGCGAACGAAGTCACTGGCAGAGGCTAGTATTAAGTAAACGACTTATGTCATGTATTCAGTTCAGATGATTTAAAGACTCCATAAATTAATTCAATTAAAATTCGCCATGTCTATAATAAAAAATATATGTATTTTTAACTACTTTTTTTTAAAAGGTTCGCATTAATTTCAAATGTTAGGTTATAAAATAACGAATAATTATTAAAATTGTCCTTATACCTTTTTGCATCAAAAATGTCGAATTTTCTGAATTGCCACAGAATATTATAAAAATGTAACACGTCAATGACTACGTGTTGAAAAATATCTTTCTCTTACAAAGAAAAATTTAGCCACTATTGTGCTTGTCTCATTGAACAAATTAATATTATTTCAGCTTTGCATCTCTCGTGTTATATCAACCAAGACATCTTTAACAAAATATGAGTAACTTATGTTTTGTCAATTAGCAATAATCATATACAAATCTTAATTCATTATATAATTATAAGGTTATTTGTTTTAACATTAAGCTATACAAATACTGCTTACATTTATATATACATTTTTACTCTCAGTTATATCTATAATCTTTTATTGAATTAATGTGTGTCACTTTTTTTTATCGTTAAGAAATGTCCTTACTGCACACGCGAATGCGTGCACACGTAATGTGTGTACAGACATGCACAAATTTATGATATAATTTTCTAGAAATATTTGTCGAAACAAGCCATTTAACTTCAAGGTATTTGCATGCATTTTAAAGCCCCACTCCCAAACGTCATATATAACGAATATCTATAAAATAATAATGCAATACCGTTGACATTAATCTACATTGAGTAACTTTACATGACAGTAAAAATGTTCAGCAAAGTGAGTCTTTATTACATTAGAAAACTTACCCCAAAAACCTATAATACGGATAGTTAAAAGAAAGTTCTATTTATCCCGGTATAATTGAACACCTTTTTTTTTTTAATTTTTATTAACGTGGGGAAATCCCTAACGGATACGCTACCCTCCCGGGGAAGAGGGTAGGTGATGTCCGATTCGCACGGACTAAAACCCCACGGTGTACCGTCCGCCGCATGGTAGGGGCAGCCAGGGATCGAGCATGCTCACTGACCTGAAACTGCCCCTGCGGCAACCTGGCGAATGAACGCCAGGCTTCACCCTACTATAGAGAGGCTACTGGGTACACGACCAGCAGCCTGCCCTCGTCAGCCTCACCAGTGCAACGAGGAGATGGGGGGCCCCGCCCCATCCCCTCAGGTTTGACGACGGTTTTGGGAGGGTCGGGCATTACGCCTCGCCCCTCCCGCTGCCCTTCTTTGGCGGAGACGACCACTTCTGGGATCGGCCTCCCGGGCCCTCTCCGCCGCCTCCTTCTGTGAGATGACGGTCTCGCAGAAGGAGGCTACAGCAGCCCAGACATCCTCGCTGCCGAGCATGGCCGAAACCACGCCCGCCAGCGAGAGATCGTCCCCCACCGCCGCAACCAGGGCGCGGCGCTGATCGCCCCACGCGGCGCACTCCGAGAGAGTGTGCTGCGCGGTGTCCGTCTCAGCGCCGCACTCGTGGCATGCGGCGGTGGACTCCCTACGCGCTATCCGGTGCAAGTACCAACCGAAGCATCCGTGCCCGGTCAGCACCTGCACCAGACGGTACGTCAGGGAGCCCCAGCCCCTACTCACCCAGGCCGACAGGACCGGGCGGACGGCGTCTATGGTAAATCTTCCGTAACGCTCGTCCGCCAAGTGTCGGCCCCACCTCTCTATTTGCTGGCTGCGGGCTATTGCCCGCAGCGCAGCGATCTCCCTGGGCGCCGGAGGTCTACCTCGGGATTTTCCTGCCGCCGCGTAATTGTACACGGCGGCAAGAGTTTCCGCCTCCAGCTCCCAGGGTAGAGAGCCCGCGAGCACCATGGCCGCCGCCGAGGACACCGTGCGATATCCGCGGATCTCCCTCAACGCCACTGTGCGCTGCGCTTTGCGCAGGACGCGAACGTTCGTGGCGCTGAGGGAGTCCGCCCACACCGGCGCCCCGTAGGCGGCCATGGCCCTCACCACCCCACTATAAAGACGGCGGCAGGCAGCGCCCGGCCCTCCCACGTTCGGGAGAAGGCGG
Organism: Antheraea mylitta; assembly: GCA_014332785.1. Classification (NCBI taxonomy): domain Eukaryota; kingdom Metazoa; phylum Arthropoda; class Insecta; order Lepidoptera; family Saturniidae; genus Antheraea; species Antheraea mylitta. The sequence goes on from JACEII010000019.1 coordinate 3,407,137, forward strand.
CCGAGCGCCGCCGCCACCCCTACTATACGCGGTCCGAGCTCCTTAAAGTGGGGCTCGAACCGCCAACGCCAGTCCAGGGTGAGGCCCAGATATTTCATCGTGGACCCCACCCTGATACGTACTCCTCCCACCGTTATATGGGCCCCAGAGGGTGGCCCCTGCCGAGGCCCGTGGAACAGAAGGGCCTCGGTTTTTTCGAGGGCCACTCTGAGGCCCAGTCGGCGGATGCGCTCGACCACGAAGGTCGTAGCCAGCGTGGTCAGGCGCACCAGCTCCGTCCATTCTCTTCCCCGGGCTACGACTAGGGTGTCGTCCGCGTAGCATATTAGACGCGCTCCTGAAGGGAGCGCGCCGCGGAGCACCCAGTCGTAGTCCAGGTTCCACAATAAGGGCCCCAGGACCGAGCCTTGTGGGACTCCACAGGGAGTCCCACGTCGAACCGTCCGCCCCCTGCAGTCTGCGTAGACGACCTCCCTACCCTCGAGGTACGCCTCCAACAGCCGCCGCAGGTACGGGGGCACCCCGAAACATCGGAGCGCCTCCCGTATTACTCCGTGCGGCAGGCTGTTGAAGGCGTTGGCGATGTCTAATGACACCGCCAACAGCCTCTGACCCCGGGAGGTCGCTTGCGCAGAGAGCTCCTTCAGGAGGCTCAGGGCGTCCAGTGTTGAACGCCCCGACCGGAAGCCGAACTGCGCGTCGGACAAGTTTGGCCCTACGTCTTCCAGGTGCCGGACGACCCGGGACGCGATCACCCTCTCGAGCACCTTCCCGGTGTCGTCCAACAAGACGATGGGCCGGTATGCCGACGCGCTGTCCGGAGAGCGGCCCGCCTTAGGGATAAGGACGAGCCGCCCCGTCTTCCAGAGCTTCGGGAACTGTCCTTCCGCCAGACAGCGGTCGAACAACCCCCGAAGCCGCTCCCCGAAGTGCCCCACACAGAGGGCCAACACTCGGCCCGGGACCCCGTCCGGCCCAGGCGCCGTCCGCCTGCCGCGGAGGCACTCGACCGCCTTAATAATTGAACACCTAAGAATTAATTTCAAAATTTGTGTTTTAGATTCTTGCATTGTGTGCCTTCTTGGCTGCAACTAACGCTGCTCCATACGGGCATGCTGTCTCATCCCAGAGTATAGTTCATCACGGTGACATCTATCATGCTCCCTTGCACTATCCACCTGTTGTCTATTACGCAGCCCCAATCAGCCATTACGATGGTCATGATGAATATGTAAGTATAACATTTATAGATTCTTGCTTGATTGGATTGCAGCCACCATTTAAAAATTTAAAAACGAAGACCAAGGACCAAACCAGCTTATTTCATTCTAAATAACTATAGATTTTATTTCTCCTAACTTCGTTTTACTTTAAGGCTTATCCCAAGTACGATTTTGAGTACTCTGTGGCCGACCCCCACACCGGTGACCACAAGTCCCAGCACGAGAGCCGCGACGGAGACTCCGTGCACGGATACTACTCCCTTGTGCAACCCGACGGTTCCGTTCGCAAGGTCGAGTACAGCGCTGATGACCACACCGGGTATGATTTATAAAACTATTTATAAACTCTTCAAATTTTCACTACTAATTAACTTTATGACTACACATTATAAAATAAAATACTCTGCCGCGTCTGTCTGTTCGCCATAAACTCAAAAACTATTGAACGGGTTTTCATGCGGTGTTTATTAATATACACAAATAAGGTTTAGGTTATATAATATGTCAATATTTTTGTAAATTGATTGAAATGAAACGATAACTGTTGGGCGTGTTGGAAAAAGTCAAATCACCTAGGAATTTTCTCAAAAACGCTGCCTAACCCCTTCATGTATCTGGTAAAGCCTTGCTGAAGCTATTACTGGTTCCAGCATGAATGGGTCGGTTCGCCTGGTGTAGTACCACCCTCTCACATAAAACCAACGTGAAGTAACAGTGCTTGCACTGTTGCGTTTCGTTCGGTCAGTGAGAGCGTCTGAGGCCCCCCCCCCCCCCCCCGGCTCGCACGGACTAAAACCCCACGGTGTACCGTCAGACCATAATTGTTGGGGCGGCAACGGATCGTACTTGCTACTCAACCTTGTAGAGCCGCCCCAACGGTCCGCCCGGCAGACTGGGTACACACCAGCTGCCTCTCCTCGTCCACCGGACCTGTGCAATGAGGAGAAGAGCTAGAGCGCCTGAGGCCCACCTAACCTCCCCACACCTCTCCTCTCCCCTCCTCCTCTCTCCTCTCCTCTCCCCTTCTCCTTTCCCCCTTTACCACCCAAACACAAGATGGCAACGCATTTGCAACTCCCACGGTGTTGCTAGTGTCGGTGTTGCTAGTGTCTATGGACGGCGGTGATCACTTATCATCAGGTGACCCGCCTGTTCGTTTGCCTTCTATAATATATAAAAAAGACATACCAATTGAGATAATAACCGACGCAGGCGAAGTCGCGGTTATCGGCTAGTACTTTCTGAAACACTTTTTCATTATTAATAAAATTACTATGCACAAAATAAATTGCAACCAAATAGTTTTTTATATTTATTTCTCTTTCAGATTTAATGCCGTCGTACATCAGTCTGGACCTTTTGTGCACCCATCTGGATACCATCATTATTGAAAAATATATGATATAAATTAATTCATCATCAACTAATGTATTTATAACTGATGTTCTTAATTCCGTTTTACAGTAAACGCATATGAAAATAAGTGGTATAAATCACTAGTAATTAATTGAATGTAATGAATTGCTTCATTTACATAATAAAATGTATATTTATGTTAATTTATTACGTATTATTTATTTAAGTTATGAATAATGATAAATTATACAAGATGAATACTTTGATGATACATAAGAGGTAATACATAAATACCAATAATGATTTATTACAGAAAAATATTCTTACAGGAGATGGTGATCTGAAATTGTTTAACCTATAACTCTGTAGAACATTTTTCAGCTTGAATTTTTGCTTTTATAGAAGAATAAACTTTTATAGGTGCGTTAAGCGGTATTTCTGGCAGGAAATAAATGTATAATTTCGCGTCATGACATGCTACGTAAGCATGACCGACCGTATTGCGCCTACATGGCTTGCGTCTGAGTAGCGACGCGTAGTATAGGGGCCTTTGTATACATGTAATATTGATATCAGATCAATTATGGACTTTATAAAAATGTATATAATTATTGTTCCGAGTGCCGATAGATATGAATACCACAGTAATATTAATAATTTTAATAAATGAATTCCGAAATATAAATATTGTCATAAAATATATAATTAATATGAAAATTCAAAAGAGAACACATGTATTTCATCGTTTTGAGTTGTCTCTTCCGTAAGTTGTCCTTATGACTGTCTCGACTTTATATATTACTAGCCTCTGCCCTGGACATTGTTCGCGCTGAATAGATACTTTGGACTAACGGTAACACGTAGCGGAACCTCTTACGAGGAATAAAACCCCAATTTTTTAACATTCTTCATTGGTGCTCAGCTCTTATTGGTCTTAACGTGATGATATACCTATATCCAATAACTATCCTCGATAAATGAGCTATAACACTGAAATAATTATTCAAATCGGACCAGTAGTTCCTGAGATTACCCCCTGCAACGTCACAACGTCACAAACAAACTTTACCTCTTTATAATATTAGTATAGATTTTCGTAGAATTTGGCATCGTATTGTTATTTAAGGAAAGTTTAGCTGTTTGGAACTATATGTATGGCGATAAATAACGCACTTGGTTATTTTAAATAAGTTTAATGCCTAATAATGGTCCCGACAAGACAGTTTCGTAAACGACTAACCAGCCGGACCGCGCTAACAAATGTGCAGCGTCAGCGCCACAAAAATATTTTAAATTTTTTCATTAAAGAAAACACAGTTTCCCTATATACAGAGTTCCATAAAATATTGATTCTCTCTATGAGTGGCCATACCCGGGCCTGAGGAGGGGAGCGGGGCAGGGGAAGACATTAAAAACCTCCCTGCCAGAGGGGCAGGGGGGCGTGTCTTTTGAATTTAATGGACTCCGGAGTCCAGACTAAAAGTAGCACAAAACTATAAAGAAAGATTTACACTTCGCACAGCTGCGTTTCACGGAACTAATCGAATTTCAAAAGAGCAATATAACAAGGTAGACACACAGGTGCATTTCTGGGAAGTAATCGCAGTTCCATAATATAATATTGTCGATTGATGACTCACTCGACAGTACTGCGTTGTCGAAATAACCATCGGGCGCGCAAATGCGTGCGTCCAGCGCGGCTGACGGATCGCAACTCCTATAATTCTGTGTTTCTCCACTACCCTGCGGTAATACAAGAATATTTCTCAAGCATTCAAGTTCACCCACGATTTTTTCTACGTCAGGCAACAAATATTATTTATTCATATTAATTCATAAATTCCACGCGAATTGCTATAAATGAATTTGTATATAGTTGTATAGTAGATTAATACTACTATTTTCTTTTTTCTTAACGTTAAAATAAAAAAGGAGACCAACATATCTATTATCATTACATAATATAAAACAAAGTCTCCTACTACGTGTATGTTCGCTATAAACTCAAAAATTACTGAACGAAATTTTAATGCGATTTTCACCAGTAAATAAAGTGATTCACACGAAGTATGTTTAGGTATATAATTTGTTAAAGTTTTTTTTATTAACAAGGCAGCATAACGTCCGCCGGAACCGCCAGTATCTAATAATAAAAACCTTGATTTTTATTCGTAAATATTTATAGTTGTAGTACAATTAAATGAATGAATTAATTTTACTCTATTTGATTATGAAATAACCTTCTAGAATATTATAATAAACATAAACTGTATTTTAACTATACAAAGTCTATAACCAAGTTCGTTACAACGTCACGGAACGATGACTCCCATGTTAACATGTAGGTTATTGATAGGCATAATTACTTAATTAAATTACATTCTAAATATAATATATATTAAATAACTTAGTTATGCTCCAAAAATCTACTCCTTGAGTTAAAAATAAATAAATTAATTAAAAGAACGAATTTTACATGTAAAATGCTAATGAAACAACTATTAAGTAAAATAAAAACTGGAGTCTGTGTTGCCAAATAAAATAAAGCAAAAATCGCTAATTGTTGCAAAAAAAAATATTTTGATTTTTGGTCAGAAAAGTTTTAAAAATCTATCTATTTCATTAAAAATGGCTATCACTGGAATTGTAAATAACATAGAGTAAAGGTTGCTAAAGTATTATAAAATTGTAGTTCAAAGTTCTAAATCGACATCTTTACTGTTTATTTCAAATGAGTAGGTATAATTTGCTGCAATGTGTTTTTGAGTATAAATACAACATAGCATAGCAGACACTGTTGTCTTACAAAGCACTTGTACAACATCGGTGTCCAGAGTACAAGAGAGTGTGTAGATTTTGTGATAGTGCGGATGAGACCCCGAAACACCTCTTGTGTGAATGTGATCCACTGAAGCCCACACGAAACCGGATTCTGGGAAAGCACGTATTGCTTCCGGATGAGGTACAGATACTCTCAACCAAAAAAAGTCCTGCAGTTCTTAAATGTTATAGGACTGGGCGGGTAGCTTTAGTAATACGGGGCGATCATTATAAATCAATACTGGTCGCAGTGGTACAGGACTGAGGTCTGCATAGCATCTTTTCCAGAATAAAAAAAACATAGCATTTAATGATAATTTATAAACCAAAAATCGTTTAATGATTCATAAACATTATAAAACAAAGTCGTCTGGCACGTCTGTATGTTTGTCTGTTCGCGATTAACTCAAAATGTACTGAACTGATTTTCATATGGCTTTCACTACTAGATAGAGTGATACAAGTGGAAGGTTATAATTTGTCAAGATTCTTTTTTGTCATCAGGGTGTGATAACGCCCGCCTGGCCCGCTAGTAAAGTACATTTGGATATACAAATGGGATTCAATATTTTAAGACCAAGACGATTATAAAAATATTTCAGAATTATTTTCACATGTTTTTCATGTCGTCATATCAAACTATTTCTGTCGTATATAGCCTAGGAAGTGTTAACAAATACATGTCATACAGAGAGATTTCAACCCCAAATGAAACTCTTGACAGGAACTTCGTGTTAACGACAGGAAACGTATAGGAATAAGGAGAGGGTTAATTATAAACCTTGTAGAAGTACCCTATATATAAGCGACCTGACAAGATAAGTGTTAGCGACACAATATCGAGTACATAACATAGGTAAAATATAGGTGTATAATCTGTGCATGGCGCGGAGCCGGGACGGTTATAACTTGCATTTTAACGTTAAAACAACTTAATGTTACCGCGACAAGCGTACTGTATGGAGCCGTTCCGTTCTTCCACGCTTATTTTGTAGTTAACATTCTGGTCAATCGAGCCGAATCGAAAATGCAACGAAGCCCGGCAATAAAAACGAGAAGTGGTATTCGTAAGCAACAAAATAAGGATAATGAGGAGATTAAAAAGAATTTGGAAGAAAAGGCGGACGTGACTAGTATAGTGCAATCCGAACCGTCGGCCGTTAAAGTGATTTTACAAATACCGTCTCTTCAGAATTCTCAAAAAGGGTCTTCTAGAAAATCTTCTTCATCCTTGGTAGAGCGGAAAGCTAAGCTGGAATATGAGGCTGCTCAAGCAAAAGCAAAAATTCAAATGGAATTAATTGAAAAAAAGCTTGTCGCGGAAATGGCTGATCTAGAGGAACAAAGCAGTGCCAAATCTGTTCATACTCATAGTGAGGTAGAAAGATGGTTGGAGAATAGCCAGCAAGAACTACAAGCACGACCCGTCCCCGATCAAGGTTACACTTCGGACGCGCCGTGCTCGCTGACGTCAAATAACGCCGGCAACGATGAGGGTACAGTTCACCTGCTAGCTAGTGCACTGAAGGATCTAACCGCTGCCTCTGCGGTTTACGGGCCAAACTCAACCATTCTGAGTCGCCTATGTACCCCACGGGAGTTACCTTTTTTTGCAGGGGACCCTATGGAATGGTTGCAGTTTAAACAGTAGTATGAAGAGTCAACGCAAGTATTTAAATTTAGTCCAAAAGAGAACCTGTGCTGTCTACGAAAGTGCCTACGAGGGTCGACAGGCGAAGCGGTCTCGGCATTACTTATATGTTCTACAACACCAGAAATGGTAATGGCAACACAGAGATGGTGGTTAATAAATTAAAACAAAGGTATTGAATCATACGTATTCGACCAACTGTCAAACGAGTAGCTCTGGAATATATGGTATGCAGAATACGAAAGGCAAAACCTCAAATCCCGAGAATGGGTAACTTACCTGCTGGACGAGTGGCTCAACATCAAAGACCATTTGTGCATTGTGGTATTGATCTGTTTGGGCCTATTGAAGTGACTGTTGCGAGACACCACGAAAAGAGGTATGGCGTTCTTTTTACCTGTTTAACGGTAAGAGCAGTTCATATAGAAGTAGTTCACATCCTTACAACCGATTCCCTTCTGATGGCACTTCGGAGAATGGCTTCTAGGCGAGGGTGGCCTACATATCTTTATTCTGATAATGGTACCAATTTACGAGGCGCCGACATCGAAATCAGAAAGTCTATTAAAGAACTTGATCAAGGAAAACTGAAAGAAACCGCCTGTAATTACGGCACCGCATGGACGTTTATTCCTCCTTCAAGTCCACACTGGGGTGGGGCGGGGGAGCGCCTCATAAGAAGTATTAAAACTACACTGAAAGTTATTCTGAAAGAGCGTGCACCGAAAGACGAAATTCTGATCACATTACTTGCTGAAGTAGAAAATATTGTGAATAGTAGGCCATTGAGTCATGTGTCAGTTGAAGCTGGAACAAACGAATTGTTGACACCTAATCACTTTTTAATTGCGAGTTCCTCAAATTTACCGATATTAGGTCTGTTCAACGATTCTGATTTAATTTTGAGAAAACAATGGCGTAAATCTCAAGTACTAGCCGATATCTTCTAGAGAAAGTGGGTGCAAGAGATTTTACCAGACATGCTACCCCGTAGAAAATGGAATACCGAAAAGCATCCTCCATTAGTACCTGGTGATTTGGTTTTCGTCGCTGATCCAGATGCACTACACGGTACTTGGCCACAAGGTATTGTAGAAGCTACCTTTCCCGGCAAAGATGGTCGAGTGCGAGAAGTCTCAGTTCGAACTGCTACCGGTACCCTTAAGCGATCCGTAGGTCGTGTCGCCAGAATACCTATAGCGAGTGAGTGCTGCCAGGGCAGCACTGGGGCGGGGAATGTTAGCGACACAATATCGAGTACATAACATAGGTAAAATATAGGTGTATAATCTGTGCGTGGCGCGGAGCCGGGACGGTTATGACTTACATTTTACCGTTAAAACAACTTAGTGTTACCGCGACAAGCGTGCTTTATCAAGCCGTTCCGTTCTTCTGCGCCTATTTTGTAGTTAACAATAATATTGAAAAATTAAACTAATGTAAAATCATAGAATAATAAGACTAAATCTAAGAATAAGTATATATTTCGGTGGTAGAGCCACGCTGAGCTATTACTGGTTTCAGCATGAATGGGTCGGCGTTCCCGGATTAGAGTTCCACAGAAACAGCGACGTAAAGTATTAGTGCTTGTATTGTTGTGTTTCGTTCTGTTCCCCTTATCTCTCCCCTCCAAACACCGGCTGGCAACGCACTTACGACTTCCCCGGTGTTGCTAGTGTCTATGGACGGCGGTGTTCACTTAACATCAAATGATCTGCCTGTTCGTTTTCCTGTTATGATATAAAAAGAAAGTATATATTTTAAAAGCCTTATTATTTGTACGGATGTTGGCATAATTGATAGCATGTTCGGACACCGCGTCAATGGCCAGGGACGGGGGGAAGGGAGGTGGTCCTAATGCATATGCTAAAACCTATAAAGAAGAAAAGGCACTGTTAAGGTACCTCATTACTTTAGTCTCTAAATACAAATAAAAAGTCGCCTTTAATGCAAAAATATCGTATAATTTAAAGATAAATTCGCTAAATTGGCATCACCGGCTAGACTAAGTTGAGTAACTATTATGTATTGCTTTTATGATCTAAATTAAAGTTATTTTAATTCATCGCATTTCAAAATCAATATATGTATTGTGTTTTAATTCATCTTATATTTACTTTATAGTCATAAACTTTAACAATAATCTCACCTGTCCATAAAATGAGCTCGAAGTAAATATGTATTAAAACAAATGCACTTCCTATTAATGGTAGTTAGTTACTAGAAAAGATTTAAAATTTCTTAATAATAAACTTCCAAGTTAAGAGAGACGTAGAAGCGCAAAATACATAACGCCTTAATTTTACAACTGTACTACAATTTCTTCGTAATTTCTTTTTTACTAATAGGTTATTCGCATACGAAAACAATATTAATCTATAATTTACTCGAAAAACGTCTAATACCCGGTTTCTGAGATACTGGGTTAAACGACCAATAATTATTGACTCGACAAAGTTATCCATATGATAAACTGTCAAATGGCCCATTGAGTTCTATTGATATTTATCATATGATTGTGTGTTCAAAAATGCAATTTGACAAATTGTTGAACCGATAACGCCATTGACAAGATAAACTGTGTATGCTTGGTACACATATGCGTCTCAACAACTCAAACATATATGAATAGTTAGCTAGGTTAGCTAAGATAGGTCGCGAGTTTGCATGTAACAGGCAACAGCCAAGCCGAGGTGTGCCGTGCACCCTTGAGCTAGTTGCCCAAATAAAATCGGCTAAGTGCCTTAAGAGCTCGCCTTAGTAGTTCAGTGAAGCTGTTAAGACCTTGCTAGGTCACTGGCGAAGTCAGTTCGAAAAAAAAAAAAACAAGATAAACTACAGTTAAAGTACCTCAGAAATCGGGCATAAGTCTCTTTCAAGTGGTAAGCAGTATCGTCTGCGTATTGAGTTAAAAAAGATGATAATACCTATCAACTAATTATTAAAAAGTTTAAAATTATATCGCAAACGTTGCCTAATACGAGCAATTGTATCAACAGAGTGACCTTCAATACATACACATACAAATTATAGTCAAGGAACCGCGCACATTTCTCCACCCCACCACTAGTGCAGTGACCACGATCGATATTATATATAATCATATTTCTGGACACTTAACATCAATTCACGTTCAGTACCCAAACAAAACAACCAAAATGTTCAGCAAAGTGAGTTACCTAAATATTATAAGCTGTATAGTATCTACGACATACTAACAAATTATTAAAATACTGTCAAAATAAATACATTTCAACCACTAGATGAACAATAATAAGTTATCAATGAATGATGAAAATATTTAATTCCTACTATCTTATTACATTTTTTTTAATACATGCTTGTAACTTACCATTTTCAGATCGTAGCTTTCAGCGCTCTCCTGGCAGCAGCCAATGCCGGTCTTTTCGGACACGGTCATGCTGTATCATCCCAAAGCATCATCCGCCACGATGAAGCTCATCATGCTCCCTTGGCGTATGCTCCTCTCGCCCACGTCGCACCTGTAGCACACTACGCCGCCCCCATTGCACACTACGCCGCTCCCATTACCAGTTACGCTGGCCACTACGATGGTCATGATCAATACGTAAGTTGACAAAACAGCTCGGTCATTATATAGAAAATGGAGCAGGATATAACACATATATTTTTAAATTTAGGCTTACCCCAAATATGACTTCGCGTACTCTGTTGCCGACCCTCACACCGGTGACCACAAGTCCCAGCACGAGAGCCGCGACGGAGACTCCGTACACGGATACTACTCCCTGGCCCAACCTGATGGCACCATCCGCAAGGTCGAATACAGCGCTAATGACCACACTGGGTAAGACAAATTTATAGAATTATAAGATATCAATAGATTAAGTAGAAGCTTTTAATTCGTTATTTCAATTTTTTTTTTCTGAATGGGTTTCATTATACAATTGTTAATTAGTCCATTTTGTTACTATTTCAGTTTCAACGCTGTCGTACACAACTCTGGTCACTCCGTACATCCCACTCCTGCTCATGGCTACCATCATTACTGAACAAATTAAGCCTATACAAAAAACTATGATAATGAATGTATGACTATGTCTGTATTTATTTAAAGTATATTGTAAATATAAAAATGTGATATACTGTAAATATATATTATCTACATATGTAACATTTCCATAAATTTTATTATCCAAAGCCTTAATTGTCTTACAGTTAATACAGTGTTGTCTTTGTTTGGTCAATATCCACTCAGTATATTCTACAAAGATAAGTTTTTGAACATATAATGTTTTTTATGTCCGAACTCAATAAATATAATTCACTCTTTATACCCGCTAGTACATTGTCCAGCCCTGATTAAAAAAAAACCTTTGGTATATACCATATGGTATATGTCTTTGACTTTTTTGCAGGCATTATAAAGCACTACAACTCTTCTCTAGAACTCTTTTTTTTCTCGTACTAACTATGCTATTGACTCAGCATTTTTTTTTCGAAATAACTACGCTATTGACCTAGCAAGGTCTTAACAGCTTCACCGGTCTAGCATTCTAGAACTCAATCATATATCATTCATCGTTAAGGCAAAGTTCGTAAGAAACGTTTCCGTTCGACTTTTTTTCTCCTACTTACTTTGCAAATCCGACTATCACAAAAAAGTATTTTCATTTTTCGGGTTAATATATAGCTAATGACACTCACAAAATACGTGGCTTTCTATTGCCAAAAGAAGTTTCAAAATCGGTGTTGTAAATCCAGAGATTACCCCCTACAACCTAACTAATCACAAACTTTAGCTCATATAACATTAGTATTGATATATAAAACTACCAAGAAATACGACAATACAGTTCACCTAATGTTAGGCGGTCACCATATATTATATTACCAAGTACCCTCAACAAGGCCGCCGATCCTGAGGTGAGTCACAAAAGCCACCAATCCTAAAGACTAATTTAGAACAGGTCGTGTCTTCCGTCGATTCCAGCCCCTATTATATGTTACCAACCATTCCCTTCGGACTTAAAGACAGTCATAGTGGCACTACTGATTTACTACAGAAATACATATGGCCGTGTGCTCCCTAGGTCGTACCATAACCAAGTTTTCCCTCTCTTTATAACTATATATTTTTTATTTAAACCCAATTTATACACCTATTTAGATTAACTTGCTTAAATACCTTTTGCTAGCATTAGTTACCTGACACATCGTTCAATATTACATCCCGTATTGAAAGGATACAAACATTTACGCACTCTGTATTCTCATCTCTACTGACAGCCGGAAAAGGAGGATTTTCGCGACGTACAAACCACTTGATTAATACCATGAGTGTATTGATAATGGTGATGAATTAATGAAAATCTTATGAATGTAGATCTAGTTACTCATGTACCTCTTGTGCTGTGACTACTCCACCATCATCAACGCCAATAATACCTGGTGAAACTCTTCCTGTACCTCTTCTCAAGCAAACTACCTATACAACAACTCAGTGACTCTCGATTATAATATTGTAGTTATTAACCAGACAACTAACAACACGTCCAGAGAGATTTTTGAATATTTTTTAACATTATTTAGCGTCATCTATGAACGTTATATGTTGTGAAAAGTTATAATAGTCTTTGTTAATTGTAATTAAGATCAACTGAGGATGAAATAATTCGGATTACTTCGATTGCAGCTCAACATAAACACACAAATATAATAGATATATCCATATACAGATCTTTGTTTTCATGCGTATCGGCGGAAGAAAGTGGAATTGCCGTAACTTGAAAAACATAACTTTACACCAAAAACGCCAACCAAACGCCTTTAAACCAAGCCAAAAACTGTCTCAAATTTCATAATATTATATTTATAGAGATAGAAAGTTGAAAGTTGATATGTACTTATATATAAAGCAAGCAATTTCACACAATCTCTGTGATTCTAAACACAGTAGCATCTGTTCTATTTAAAATAAAATTCATATTTGAGCCTACGTATATAACCTGAAAAAAGGGGGCATTTCACGTCAAGGGGACAACAACAAAAAAAATGAGGTCGTGAATTTTGTTTATACTCTGGTCAGTTATACTTCTAGTAGACGTGGATGTATACACACAATTTTTTTTCCTATGACGCTTTATGTTGAGTTATGAGCTTTTAAAAATTTACTAAGAATGAAGTCATGAATTTTTGAATGTTTATTATCTGTATCAATTAACCTGGAGACTAGCTTTGGGACAGATTGGTCCCAGCGCACTTTTTTAAAAATTTTTAAATTTCCCGCCATCGGCAAAGACATTTATTACATGTACCATATGAGTCTATAAATCTATGGTCACAATAATATATTTAATTATATTCAGATTATATATGGTTTTTATATTATCATGTATTTGATATTATTTTCATAAAAATTATATCTAATTTAAAATATATTTCATTTTTTTTTTTCTTATGATCGATAAAATATTGTATATTTTCTTGAAATAAGTTTTATATGAAATAAGGAGAAAGAATATAAGTAAAGTTAATTGGCTGAAAACTATTGTTATCATATTCATTTGTCTAAATTATTCAATATTTAATTTGATATATTCATATTGTAGTAGTTTAATGTATATTTAGTTCAGTATTTAATGTAAAATATTTTTTCTAACCTAAAAGTATAAATACAATAGCTAAGTTGGACATTTCGTGGTTTAGTACAAAAAATAGTTTTTAAAAATTAAATAATAATGTAATAATACATTTTGCATAATAATTGGAATTATACATTACATCATTTATAATTATTCAAATCTTGTAATAAATCCAGTATTTTTTTAAACCTTATACTGCCAAACTGTTTGCTAACCTTTGCATCATAAGGTCTATTTTCGTTTGTATGGCGCTTAAATCTTTATGGTTTTTCACTAATACAGGTGTTAACTATAGTTAAAAAGTTGAAGTTTTTAAATTTTGTCGAATTCTAAATTTGAATTTTTTTACGTATAGTAAACCGGTAGTGAAAATTTCAAAAGGATTTTTGAGTAACTTCGACCCTTTTTTTAAATATTTTAACTTTAAATTAAAGTTTAAAATATACTCATTTTTCATCAAAAAAATTAAAACGTGATCGTATAGTTATCTATATATTAATATGTGAAGCAAAAAAATTGTATCCCTTTTTAACCTATTTCCCGTCAACGGTTGAACTTGAAATTTGGCATAGTTAAAGTTTATATCGCGGAGAAGTTTTTATTTTATATAAAATGCATCAGAAGTACATTAAATTAATTAAAATATGCACTACTCACACTACTACTCGATTTTTACACAACATATACACACATGTAAATAAAAAGACATTCTGACAGCCGTCAATAATTACGAACTTCAAAAAAGGTAGGAGGAAGAAGATTGCTATGCTCGACTGTATGTTTTTTTTAACTCTTACGTTCCAATTACCATTTTTCATCCTACATTCAATAATGATATTATAAAATATAACTATGATTGTAACGTTTATTATTTTTTATGGTTCAAATGATGATTTAATAAAAAAGTGAGCCATATAATACTTTGTATAATCAAAATAAGAATTTTGTTCATAAAAGTAATCCATGACTTAGACCTCCGCAGTTACAATGTTGCAATTCAACCTCATGTAGCAACAAAAAAGAATTTATTTCCAAAAGCTAATGGTAGTATTAAAAACATCTTTGTATTGGATTCACCATTTGATTGTATTGTGGATCCATTACTTTTCCAAATGATGATACTGGGCATATCAGTATTTCTCATAATGAACAGACTACATTTAATTCAATATCACCCAGAAATACCACCCATCCAAGGTGTCGTGTAAAATTAATTGAAAATTGTGTCATGGGTTGCGATAAATGTCTTTATTTTCGTAAAGTTATGTTTCCTTAAAATTTGAGAGATTTACCACGTGATTTTTGTTTCAAATTTATAATTTATTTCAATTTTCATTTACACATAGGTTTTTTTTAATGTTTATATATTAAAGATTATGGCAAATAACTAAGTAACCACGATGAAAACCTTTGATTATAGAAGTTTGACAAAAGAGCCCTAATAAAGTTCAAACTTTAAAAAATCAAATAACTATGGTCGAATGTCGACCACTGGGCGCCCACTAGTATTAGTTTAAGACGTAGAGCATATAGAGTACATACACATAGCTATGAGCACTTTCTTATCAATTGGGTTTATGCACTAACATGCTTATGTACTACGCTACCGTTACGTATAATAAAAGAAAGATGCCCACGACTCTATATTTTTTAACATATTAGCTTACTAGCAGTCACTTTTGGATTGTACTGTGCTCACCATCAGGCATAGTGCAGTCACTTTGCTGAGCTACAATAAAAAAAAATAAAAAAAAGTCACCGTCCTGCCAGGAAAATAATAAAAGATACTGAACTCAAATTGCAGAGCTAGCTCCTGGATCCAATTACGAATCCAACCCAGATTGAATCCACCTGAATACACACAAAAATTCCATTACTCTCGGTCCAGCCGTTTACGAGTTCAGTCACACTCAAGTAGGTACAGAAAATTTTGTATAAAAAAATGTAAATAAACAAATGCAAATACAATATACCTCATATGTTACTATGGTGTATAAACTATAATTTTACAAAATGTCATCATTATTGGTTGAATAAATTCTGCACGAAATGTTTACCAACAGACGACTGCACAGAAATGCCAAAAATGAGCGCAATGTATTCCACTATCGCTTCAAAGCCCCTAGATTATGAATTAAATAAATTAGTAAATATAATAATTATTTAAGTAATATTAGTAATTAATATTGATATTAGTAAGCGTACGCTTTACTGTTTTATTAAAGGTAACAGGTACAGACATAAAAACTGTATATAAACACAACCTCTATGTTGTAGTCTCTAAGCTATTACCGTAACAGATTTTATCAACATTCAGTAATTTATACGTGATGATAAAATCCATAATGTTCAGAACCTACATGTATCATTATAAAATTTTATGCGTGTTGACCGTATGTACCCACAAACAGGAAGATTAACAAAAATTACAAAAACTATCGAAATGTTTCTTGTTTTGATTTCTAAAGCCTCTAGAGTATTTTGTCTTGAATATCTTTAACTAGCTGGACCGGCGGGCGTTATCCCACCCTGATAATAAAAAGTCATTGACAAATTATATACCTAAACCTTCCTGGTGAACCACTTATCTACTGAAAACCACATGAAAATCCGTTCAGTATTTTTTTGTGTTTATCGCGTACAGACCGACAGACAGACGTGGCAGACAACTTTGTTTTACAATATGTATAGACGTACACATTTCGTCTCCTTATCCTTTTTTTTCTAGTATATAAAATACTTTTAAAAAGTTACGATAGAATCGTATACGTTGAATAATTCGAGCAATTGTATCAACATAGCAACCTTGAGTACATACAAAAATTATACTCAAGGAACCGCGTACATTTCTCCACCCCACTACCTGTGCACTGACCAAGATCGACATAATATATAACAATATTTCTGGACTGTTGACATCAATCAACGTTCAGTAACCAAACAGAATAGTCAAAATGTTCAGCAAAGTAAGTTATTAAAAATTGCACATAATAATTTACGTGGTGTAAAAATAAGACCAAAATGTATTAATATATCTATATTAGTTATGGCTATGAGGTATACACAAATCTAAACCACTACAAAAACATATAACGCACATTGATTAATAAATGATCACTGAATGTTGAAAATATATAATTCTTTCTCATTTCATATATTTTTATAGCAAATAGGACTTATGTTTAGTTTTTATACTGTATTTACAAATAATTTGTCATTTTCAGATCGTAGCTTTCAGTGCTTTCCTGGCAGCAGCCAATGCCGGTCTTTTCGGACACGGTCATGCTGTGTCTTCCCAAAGCATCATCCGCCATGATGAAGCTCATCATGCTCCTTTGGCGTATGCTCCCCTCGCCCACGTCGCCCCTGTAGCGCACTATGCCGCTCCCATTGCACACTATGCTGCTCCCATTGCCAGTTACGCTGCCCCTGTAGCTGGCCACTACGATGGTCATGATCAATACGTAAGTTAACAAAACACTATTGTGATCTTGTAAAAAACCAAGCAGAATAAAATATGTATATGTTAACATTTAGGCTTACCCCAAATATGACTTTGCGTACTCCGTGGCTGACCCTCACACCGGTGACCACAAGTCCCAGCACGAGAGCCGCGACGGAGACTCCGTACATGGATACTACTCCTTGGCCCAACCTGATGGCACCATCCGCAAGGTCGAATACAGCGCCAATGACCACACTGGGTAAGCCAAATATATAATTTTCAAAATTTTCATTTTCAAAAGTATCATTAAATTAAGTGGAAACTACCTTAATTTGTTAGTTCTAGAATTTTATTTTTATGCGTGTGTATTATTAATAGAAGCATTAATTAGCCAATTTTATTACTATTTCAGTTTCAACGCTGTCGTACACAACTCTGGCCACTCCGTACATCCCGCTCCAGCCCATGGCTACCATCATTACTGAACAAATTAAGCCAATAACTATGATTAATGAATCTATGACTATATGTGTTCTTATTTAAATTCTATTGTAAACATAAAAATGTGATATACTGTAAATAAATATTATCTACATACATATATAAAAATACCATATATTTTATTACATAGAACCTTAATTGTCCTCCCCTTAGTGTGAAGTTATCCTTGTTTTCTCAATATAATACGCTATGCTATACAGAGTTAAGTTCTTAAATCTTTAATATTTTTATGACACAGCTGGGTGAGTAAAGTTAACATTTTTTTCGTTATTAAGTTAAAAAAAACATAAATAACTTTTTATTTTAGAAAGTAATGAACAAGCATGAAATTTACCTGATGTTACATTGATTGATGCAAACTGTAATTAAGTAATTAATAGAACCGGAACTCCTGAGGCGAGTCAGAATAGGTTATTATTGTTATGACAATATATATTATAAACTATACCCTTCAAAGTTGAATACTCTAGCAGAATCTCTACTGTTCTGCGATATAAATATATAGTTATACGCTCCAAGGTGTCGTAGATTACCTATGCTCTTCCATTAACTCTCTGTCTCTCTTATTGCAAGTAATTTATGCATATCTTAATAGTAATTTACTTAAATATCTTATGCTAACATATGTTACATAATATATTGTCCATCCTCTCATCCTGCATCAAGATTTATCTACAATATAGGCACCTATATGTCCTCATTATAAGTACGGACTTAGTGAATCTGCGTTCAGCGGGGCGTGCAGCGTCCAAAAACGCCCGTCGCATGCCATTCAAGACACCGACGTGTTAATATTTCACGCATATATTTCAAACGAACGCCGCACGCCCCACTACGCTCGACGCTCAATTTAAGCTTCCACTAAGACTCGCTTTCAGGAAATTAGAGATTTCCAGATATACATACCACTGAGTATTAAACTCTAGGACGCTCTGGTAGCGACTGTTTCACCATCATGGCGTACGATTTCAACATCAATAATACCTGGTTGAACTCTTCACGTACCTATCTTCAGAAAAACACCTATACTACATCTTGATGGCCTACAAATATGGTATTGAATGTCCTTGATTGGCGATGATATATAAAAAGCAACCATCTATATATATATGTCCAAAAATGTTCACGATACCAACAATAACTGAGAACAGCAACAAGCCACATATGTACATTAATCGATGCTTAACCACTATAGTACTGTTTTAAAAATTTTATTGTTTATTGTATTGGATTATATTGTTTAGGCCGCGTGCATTTGATGTGAAAGAGACTCAAAAAACACGTTACAAGAATATCGTTTACAAAATTTTATCTTCCGGTTTGTATATTTATTATATTTTAATTGTATAATGAGCAGTTATTTTTTATATAAATCGCTGCATTTCATATTTTATTGTAAATTTGTTCAATACAAAAACGACTTCCAAAAAAATTTACTTTTTATATTACAACTGATCGGAGTTGAAGTCAGTTGAGTCGAAGTCGAAGTTGAGTCACGGACGCGCGAGAGCCCGGGATAACCAGCAGCTCTCAGCGCTCGGTGATAAATTATTCCTTATTGTGTTTTTCATTCAAGATAATGAACTTAGATGTCTCATACATGTTATTAAAGAAAAAAAAATTGTTTTTGATCGAAAAGTCATTTAATTTTTCATCTGTAAACTTAAAAGTTAGTCTATAAAAACATAATAACTAGTTGAAATATTGCATAATTAAACGAAATAAGTAAACGATTAGCCTATGCCCGCGACTTCGTTCGCGTGGAATAGATATTTTGGGCTAACGCTAACACGCAGCGTAAGCTCTCAAAAGGAAAAAACCCCGATTTTTTAATATTCTTCATTAGTGCTCCACTCCTATTGGTCATAGCGTGATGATATATAGCCTATAACCATTCTCGATAAATGAGCTATATAAAATCGAAAGAATTTTTCAAAACGGACCAGTAGTTTCTGAGATTACCCCTACAACGTCACAAACTCACAAACTTTACCACTTTATAATATTAGTATAGATAAATCTCTAGTATAAATAAAACTTTAGCAGAAACATATTTTGAATAAAAAAATTAAAAACCATTTCAGGGTTCATTATTGTTAGTGACTACCTCGTTATTAGATAATTATATTCGATGTGGAAGTGGGTAATGGGGATCCAGTTGAGGAAATCTTAACCATAATTGATTGATATAGAGATTTCATTTCTATACACATTTATTATAAGTATATAATATAGATAACAGATAGATACTGTATAATTTAAACGTAAAAAAATTAAAACGTAATAGTCAAGCCCATACAATTAATTAGTTAGATAAATGTCATATATTCATTTCATATATATAAGACATAATGGACAACGTACATAAGACAATACATAATCAAGCCTAATTCGTGAATGTTCTAATTAGAAATAAACAAAGAACGCAAAGCGGACATGGCACCAGGTCGGGAGAACGCTAGGAACAAGAAGAACGTGAAAACAACTTTATACAGGTTGTATTAATATTATCTATGTTCTTTCTTATAAAGCCTGAGAACATATAAATAAAACTAATAAACCAATACATCTAATGCCATCTATGCATTGCAAATATAAGTACTTTTGTTTTAATAACTGATACATAATTGATAATTTATTGATCATCAAAATAATATTAAAACTCATAATTGCTTATATGTAACTTAAATGATAAAGATCTGCTGTTGTGCACACACCACGCAAAAGCTAATAGAGAGATCTCGATCAAATTTCTTTTTTTTTACTTTTTAAACTAGGTGAGTCGCTACAAAAGAACTTAACAAGATATCTCCGTTTAATATAAAGCTATTGAAGTTTTAAAAAACTACGATTACTGTAAGTATGTAGGTATAACGCGTTAAGCGATGTGTATCTTGTCCTAGAAAAGTACAGTAAGCAGTGTAGTACGTATGCACAGGACAACATAGAAGAAATCGCAGGTATTAGCTAATCTATACTTTTTAATTTTTTGTAAAAAAAATTGTTACGGGTGTCTAGGAAAAAGTAATAAATACATTTCAAACAATTTTAGAAACATCTCTCTGTTTGTATGTTTGTCTGTCTGTCTGTTTGTATAAACATGCATCACTACTAAAATACTGCGTTCATTATTTTAAAAAAATCATAAATCAAACTCTCGAGTAACGTTTCATTTTTTGGTCATTAAAATCGGTTCGGCTTACTTTTAATGAGGACGCGAGTTAAGTACGAGATAAAAGCAGATAAGTAAATGGACCTAATACATTTAGATGACTTTGTTAATCGTTGTTTTTTTACATAAAGTTTCTCATGGACGAAATCGCTAGCTCAGCTAGTATAATAAATAAAAACTATTGGCGAAAATGAATTTACTACTAAAGGTATAAGTAGTATATAGATAATACTAATCTATGAATTGTTGAGAAAAGCTAATGTTTCTATTTCATTTCGCTACAATTTACAATATATACGTAATATAAACAGTGTCTGCAGAGTTTTTTATAGACCGATACAAGTTTACATACATGAAAATAATGTAGGTACCTTATATATTATTATAGTTTACAATTCATTATTATATACATTTTTTTTTAAATTCATTTGTACGTGATACACGTAATAACTAACCGAAGACCAGACAAAAATTCCAAAAATAAACGAAATGTATTCCGCTATCGACTCTAAAGTCCTCTCGAGTTTTATATCTCAAATATTGTTAATGAATTCATTTTATTTGTTTATTATTTTTTATTGGTAGGTAATACATAAGTAATATATAATGTAGATGCATACATGTATAACTGTATACAAAAAAAATCTCTGTCACTTTATTTTGTAAACTATTACCGTAAGTACCACATTTAATCAAGATCTAGTAATTCATATGTGATTATATAGTCCATAGAGTTAGGAATCTATGTTATTTTATACGCGATATGCGTATAAACAGAAAGACTGGCCGACGAAAATTACAAAAACTATTAAAACGTGCCCAGTTTTGAATTCTGAAACCAGTATAACATTCTGTTTTAAATATCTTCATGTACATATTTCCTTTCTTTACTCTTTTTTCTAACATATATAATACTTAGAATAACCAATAATTAGACTGAATCGGATACGTTAAATAATTCGAGCAATTGTACCAACACAGCGACCTTCAGTACATACACAAATTGTAGTCAAGGAACCGCGTACATTTCTCCACCCCACCACCTGTGCACTGGCCACGGTCGATATAATATATAATCATATTTCTGGACCATTGACATCAATCTACGTTCAGTAACCAAACAGAACAACCAAAATGTTCAGCAAAGTGAGTTATAGTAAATTATAAACAATATGCACAATGTATTAACATAGTATTGAACTAGCAAAACGTATTAAAAACGGGTACAAGCCACATGTAATTCTTAACCACAGTATAATAATAAATAGTCAGTGAATACTAGAAATACCTAGTTCTTCTTAATTTATTGTATTTTTAATAGAAATAATCTATTTATTTTTATGTTACATTTACATATAAGTTGTCATTTTCAGATCGTAGCTTTCAGCGCTCTCCTGGCAGCAGCCAATGCCGGTCTTTTCGGACACGGTCATGCTGTGTCATCCCAAAGCATCATCCGCCACGATGAAGCTCATCATGCCCCCTTGGCGTATGCTTCCCTCGCCCACGCCGCCCCTGTAGCGCACTATGCCGCTCCCATTGCACACTACGCTGCTCCCATTGCCAGTTACGCTGGCCACTACGATGGTCATGATCAATACGTAAGTTAACAAAATACACAATTATCGTATAGAAGATGAAGTAGGATATAATACATTTATTATTAAATTCAGGCTTACCCTAAATATGACTTTGCGTACTCCGTGGCTGACCCTCACACCGGTGACCACAAGTCCCAGCACGAGAGCCGCGACGGAGACTCCGTACATGGATACTACTCCTTGGCCCAACCTGATGGCACCATCCGCAAGGTCGAATACAGCGCTAATGACCACACCGGGTAAGATAAATGTATAATTTTCAAAATAACAATAATTTATACTGTAGGTTTTTTAATTCGTAAGTTCTAGAACTTTGCTGTATCTATTAATATTATAATACAAAAACTATTTCTTGTATGTCTGTATAACATACTTAGTTTTTCTAAACTACGTAACGGATTTAGATACGGTTGTCAATATCATTTAGAGAATATCTTCGGAAGGTCTAAGTTTATAGTGCGTGTTTATTATATTTATAAAGACGAGAGAAGTACACGTTTTCCAAAAAAATCGTAGGAATGAGTTTTAGAGTGCTTTCATATTGAAAACACTGGATAAACCTTATTAGATAAATATGTAGTCTCTTAGAAATAACCCTCAGCGATCGTTTTTTGTAGTCCGGTGAAGCTGTGAAGGCCTAGCAAGACCAATAGCGTAGTCAGTTCGAAAAAAAGCGATCGTTTTTATATTTTACACAATGTTCAAAAAGTAATTGGTTGTGTGAGTCGCAGTTTTTGATAAATATTGAAGTATTCCAATTAATTATATGATAATTATATTATATTAATTAGTTATTAATTAGTATATTTTATTATTATTTCAGTTTCAACGCTGTTGTACACAACTCTGGTCACTCCGTACATCCAACATCTGCCCATGGCTACCATCATTACTGAAAAAATTAAGCCCATAAAATGACTATGATTGATGAATGTATGACTGTGTCTGCACCTATTTAAAGTATATTGTAAATATATAAATGTGATATATTGTAAATAATAATAAATACATATGTAACATTTCCATATATTTTATTATGCGAGTTCGTACTTCGACCGTCAAGAAAAAAAGTACCATTTTTTTATTGATAACACTAAAGCTCGTCAATAGCTACTATATAAAATGAAGAGAATCGGCTGTGAAACAAAGAAGGGACATGTATCTAAGCTCTAGATATAATTTCTTAAACGTATTTTTATAATCAAATATTTGTGGTAAATACGCCGATTCTTTTTTATTTTATGAAGTAATAAATAAACATGCGGTCCAGATGATATCAAACAGTTATTGCAGCCTATATAAAACTAACCAGAACAGGACCTGTAGACCGGAATAAGTTGGAGTGGTTGTCTTGCCAGAATAAATTGGTAACCACAGCATTCGAACCTGAACGCAATAGACGTGACGTGTGTACCCCGCAATCGAATCTTGTTCATGTTTTCTCACATTTTATAATTCTCTTATAAAAAAGAAATTTATTCATCTATTTACTATAGCCAGCTTGAATACCTTTTGCTAATATTAGCATTAATTAATAAACGACAGCGACTTTACAGCTTCACCGGACTACAACTTGTTTTGTCGTCAACACGTTCCACATGTGTTACGCGGCACACGCAGATGACCTAGCGGCCTTTGATAAATGCCTCCAAACGCACCGCGCCTGTGCCTAGTTGAATTTTTGTATTTAATAAAAATGAATATTTGTGTAATAAAATAAATAAACAGTCATCATTTTTTGGGACAAATTTGTAATGCTTTGTCTTTTCATTATGTCATAGCTGATTCCTGTCGAAAACAATTTCGATGTTTCACATCTGCCAGGCGTTCCGTGACGGCTCAATTTATTCAAATATATTTTTGAGCCTAGGCGTTAAAAAGGGAGGAAGGAAGATTTAATTGCAGGCCAGCGTATTCTTTGTGTTCCATTATCTTTTTTTATTCCTTACTAGCTGACCCGTGCAACTTCGTCTGCACCAAATTGGTTATCACTGGTTTCCATTGTATTTTTAAACGCGAAAAATTGAATAAAACTGATACCCGATCGCAGCCACAACTACCGTTTCCAATTGTGAATCCAAACTATCCACGGATTCACTGAAAAATATACCTAACCACTTACTTTATCATAACTATTCTCAACTTGTATTAAAACCTTTGTATACTCCATTGTATTAAAGAAAAATATATGAACATCGTATCGAAGCGTCAAACATCTCGCCGAAGCGTCGTCAACTGTCACTTGCTTGAAACTATTGTCTAAGAGTTATAAACTGTTTCGAAAACGTATTTTAAATATATTTCCAATATATTTTTATAAATAATCTCTGTACCACTCACAACATAGTACCTGTTACCTTTTGGTAATTTATCCATATTGATATGTTTCTATTATAGATTATTCTAAATTGTTACACTAAATATTTGGCATTAAATTTATATCGTGTATTTGTCACACTTGATATTGGTGAAAATACCTACATAGGCAGAGGCCATACCGGAAAGAATCAATCAAGCCAGTTTTATATATTATATTCATCCGAACAACGGGCTACTTGGCTGCCGGTAAGAGTTGCGTTTATTTGTGTATATACCTTTACAGACAAAAATATTGATTTTTAAAATTTAGGATGTATTTTTTCACAAACTTGAAACGTTATTAAAATGGAATTATTATTGAAAGACATTTATGGTATTGACAATAATGTGCTTGATGCTATTTTTTTGGAAATAAAAATAAAAGTAATCTTAACCCATGCTAGAATAGCAGTAATTTTATTGTTATTATATTTAGATATAAATAAGTACAAATTTCATCTTTCACACAAATTCAGTTACTAACTCAATACTTACACCGATTTATTGCTATAAAAATAATATGTGTATAGAATATAGGTATAGTTTAGTGCAGTACTACTGGCTGCACGATAAAGATAGCGATAATTGTGGCAGCGTATGTTATCGACGCATTTTTTTTTTCGAAATGTATATGCTGTTGACCTGGAAAGGTCTTTACAGCTTCATCGAACTATTGAGGCGAGCGCTAAATGCACTCAACCGACTTGGAATATTTGGGCGACCAACTCAAGTGTGCACGGCACACCTCGGCTTGGGCTGTTGCCTGTTTTGTACAAAAATCGCGACCTATCTGAGCTAACCTAAGCTAATCTATCTAGATATACGTATATAAGTTATTGAAACATGCATGTGTACCGGGCATGCGTGCCTCAACAACTCCTGTATGTATTTTGTATCGGAAAAATTTCTCTTAACTATATAAGATAGGATAGGATGGAGAAAAATAAGGGTAGAACTCTTTGTCGTCTATTTCTCTGAAAAAGAAAAACAGCGTGTAAGCGTGTAGGCGTGCACGTGTGTATAGGTGATGTGTGTGATGTTGTAGCATTGATGTAAAGTTTTGTGGCACTGTATCGCGTGAGCAGAGTACTCAAGGGCTCCCCGCCGAGGGAACGGACTTAGGTTTGAGCCGTTGCCAAGCGGGGCCTAATCTGGTGTGCGGGAGCGAAATTTATCCCCAGACCATGGCGGCATGATCTGTGGTTATGCGGGCGTGGGTGTGAACACGCTTTGTTTGAAGAGATAGGCTGGTATGATCTTTCGCTGACGTGATTGAATCAGGAGGGTCGGTAAAATGTGTCGCGGTCGTCTTCTATACTGCGCAGCGTTGGGTAGGGGTTCATAGTTCGCGGCGGATACCACTAAAGGGCTGGGATGATTCGCGGCTTATTTGAAATAACTACGTGTGAGTGATTTTATATACGCCTAGACAGAAGGCATCTCCAGGTCCCCGTGGAGATCCTTATTCCGGACGTATCATGGGGCACAGGTGATTTTACGTAGGGCTCGGTTCTGGAGAAGCTGCAACTTTTGAATACGATTTTGCGCATGTGCAAATACCGAACAACTGTACGTCATAATCGGACGGATGCAAGTTTTATATAAAGTGAGTTTATGTCTGGGGGACATTTTACTCTTATGATAAAGCAAACGATAGAGACGACCCAAGACCATAACGGCTTTGTTTCGCACTCTATATGTGTGTGAATCGAAATTTAAGTGTTTATCTAAAGTGACGCCGAGATATTTCACCTCGCCGGCCCAAGGTATTTCGGTTTCATATAGCCTGATAATCGACGCATATATTTAAAATGGCGTCAATCCCAAGTCATACATTTACATTTATCGTTATTTATTTTATATGGTGAAATCTTAATATCAATAATGTTTAATAAAATGAAATTTGTTCTTTGCTAAAAAAAAAATATTGTAATTTATCATTTTTATTTATTAAATATATCAGCGGGTATATATATGATTGTTTATAGAAAAATGTGTCTGACTGTGATAAATTCATGCTTTTATTTGTGTTTAAAAGTTACTGAAAAAAAATGTTCCTAAATCTATTCATAAATCAAAATTAATTAAATCAAAATGCGCATTAAAAATACAACGTTAACCGGCTACCAAGTGTCCTTTCGGGCTAATACCAACCTCTCACAGAAAACCGACGTGAAATAACAGTGCTTGCATCGTAGTGTATCGTTTGGTCAGTAAGAGCGCCGGAGGCTCACCTCTCTTTTCCTTTTCTCCTTAGCCTTCCCTAACCCTCCTCCAATATACAGGTTGGCAACGCATTTATGACACCCCGGTGTTGCTAGTGTCTATAGAGGGTGGTGGTCACTTAACATCACGTGACTCACCTGTTCGTTTGCCTCCTATGATACAAAAAAATATATATTGATATATTAAAGAAACAGGTATTCTAAAATTCTTGTTCTTTCAACGTTGCCGGCTCTTGTACTAAGGTGTCGCAAAAAAGTCTAGTTACGTTAACTAAAAAATTTTATTTTTCGTTATCCTGGAGAACTCCTTGCGTTTTATGGGACAAAAAGTATCATGGATGTAGCCTTGTAATATGAGTTATTACTGTGTTAAGTTTCGTTAAAATTGGTTCAGTACTTTCAGAGTAATACGGGTTTAGATTCTAGACTTTAATTCTTTATCCTGGAGAACCCTTTGCGTTTTATGGGACAAAAAGTATATTTGATGTAATCTCGTAGTATTAGTTATCACTATGTCAAGTTTCGTCAAGATTGGTTTAGTAGTTTCAGAGTGATGCGTGAACATAGGGACAGACAGACAGACAGACAGACAGACAGACAAAGATTGTAAAAAAAATATTTTTGGCTTCTATATCGATAACATAGTCTACCCTGATTAAAATTTTCAAAAAATATTTAATGTACAGATTTCGACTTGTTACAGTTTTATTATAGTATAGATAGATATATGTATTTTCGTGTGATCCATCACTAATTTGTTATTAAATGATGATATATTCTAATAATGTAAACACGGTATACGTGAAGAACACGAAGAGTAATAACTACTCATACGGCCTTAGAAAAAAAAACTACTGCATATAGCATTTTTATGGAAAACCAAATGTTGATGCACTGCAGGGTCATCTATTGAGAAATTAAAGTAAAATATATAACATATGAAATATGAATATTGTTTTTATCTTAGCAGTTATCATGATTATGGCACAATCGGTATACAAATTGGACAAAGCGTATTTATTAAGTCTATTTTTCATAACGATCGGTTGAATAGTAGAGAAATAGATATTTTGTTACGCTACCCCTTTGTGAATTAATACAATTGATAGCAAATATTATACACATACATGATTTTTTGGGTATTCCAAAGCAAATTAATATTTATTTTCAATTTAACTTAAAATTTCGTTGTTTACAAAATTACTTCTGGCAAAGAAAAAAGTCACTTCAAATTTCAACTCTTCATATTAATTTTAAAAGATCCATCATTCAATTCAAAGTATTTTTTTTTATTATTCATTCCGCCTGTAAACATTTTCAGATAAATGATAATTGATTCTTATTTATTGTAGCTTCGTTGACACCCGTGTTTTCTTCTGCGTTATTTATTGCCTGAAATATGTGTAGGAGCCTCGGACTTACTACTATTGGAGTCTAGACTAACTTGGACAGCGTAGTAATAAGACTTGGACTGCATCAAATAGGCTGTTTATTCATAACTACATACATGGTGTTTATGTAGACATCCGATCATTCAATTTTTAGAACGACATATTTTGAAGTTAAACTTCTTTTGGCGCGTTAGGGAAAAATGATAAGAGTAAATTTTTGCGATGCACGCGCACACCGTCACGAATAACCGACACCCTGAAATTAGCTTATAGTCAACATATTGTTTCTTAGTATTTCTTTGTATTAAAACTTTCAATGTTTTAAATACCTTTTTTCTATTGTTAGTGTGTTTTTAAAAATGGAGAATAAGGCGAAAGATAAAATTTATGAAAAGATTTTTATCTTGTTAGGCCAAAGAAGTATAACTTCTAACGCATATAAATAAGTACACACACACTTTTTTTACAACAAGTTCAAACGTTTCAGCCAGTCTGCCATAGAGGATGACACACTTGGTAGCTACATATGTTTTTTTTATATATAGAAGAAAAAATATAAGCACAACACCGCTTGCCCTATTTTTCAACGACAACAAGGCACCGCTGTACGCATAATGATTATAAAATTGTAGTTCCTTACAACTTTATGAATACTAAGATGTAAACTGAGATTTTTTTTTTTTCGAAATGTAAACACTGTTAACCTGGAAAGGTCTTTACAGCTTCACCGAACTATTGAGGCGAGCGCTGAAGGCACTCAGCCGATTTGGGATGTTTGGGCGACTAACTCAAGGGTGCTCGGCTTGGTCTGTCGTCTGTTTTGTGCAAAAATCGCGACCTATCTAAGCTAACCTAAGCTATCTAGATATACGTATATGAATTATTGAAACATGTATGTGTACCAAGCATGCGTGCCTCAACAACTCCTATATATATTTTGCGTCGTAAAAAATCCTCTAGACTATTGTATATAGCATAAGATAGGATAGGGAAAAATATGGGTAGAACTCTTTCTCGTTTATTTCTCTGAAAAAGAAAAACAGCGTGTAAGCGTATAGGCGTGCATAGGTGATGTTTTAGCAGTGATGTAAGGTTTTGTGTCACTGTATCGCGTGAGCAGCGTACTCAAGGGCTCCACACCGAGGGAACGGACCTAGCCTTGAGCCGCTGCCGAGGGGGGCCTAATCTGGTGTGCGGGAGCGAAATTTACCCCCAGACCACGGCGGCGTGATCTGTGGTTACGCGGGCGTGGGCGTGAACATGCTCTGTTTGGAGAGACAGGCTGGTACTGATCGTTGGCTGACGTGATTGAATCAGATGGGTCGGTAAAAATGTGTCGCGGTCGTCTTCTATACTGCGCAGTGTTGGGTACGGGTTCATAGTTCGCGACGGATACTACTAAAGGGCTCGGATGATTCGCGACTTTTTCGAAATAACTGCTTGTGAGTGATTTTATATACGCCCAGATAGAAGGCATCTCCAGGTCCCTGTGGAGATCCTTATTCCGGACGTACGATGGAGCGCCGGTGATTTTACATAGGGCTCGGTACTGGAGAACCTGCAACTTATGAATACGATCTTGCGCGTGTGCAAAGACCGGACAACTGTACGTCATGATCGGACGGAGAAAACTCAGAGATTAATGGAATCTATCCAGTATTTTTTAAATAATGTGCGCGCAAGGACAGATCTGCTTATTTTATTTACTTAGATTAGATTCTTTTTAAAAAATGCTCACAACAACCTGTAAACTTCATTCTTTCTTTTTTATGAGTTTTGAAAAGTATAAATCTTATAATGGTTCTCTGTATTAGTCTGTCTTAGGTATAGAGCTAAATTACTAATCGTAGATATAAGGGTATTATGGAACCAAATTTTTTCGATCATGATCGATTCAAAAGGTATGAACTAGGTATTTTTATAACTGTCTACACCGAATTCTGGAAATATAAACTCTAGTAAAAAGTCTAAGAACAATTTCACAAGACATTTGAAGTTTTAAATCTGTAATAATAAACAATTTTAATAAGAAACATTTTTAAGTTATTGTTAGGAATTTCAGTATTATTAATACAGTTATTCGTAATTCAGTCTCATAAATTATTAATATTACTGATAAGCTCTTTAATTATAGCATTCATAATGTGATTAATACACCAATATAAATAAAATTTAATTACTTAGAAGCAATCATGAAATTTACATATTAAAATAACAGCTACATTGGGAAATATATTTAGAATTTCCTGCAATATATGCATACTTTACAATTATAATACGAGTGTTTCGCAATAATATTTTCTGTATAAAATACTTATATAATCTACAATTGCTGAAACAAAATAGATCGATATTACTTTTAAAAAAATATATATATAAAATAAATAACCTTACAAAAGGTATGGTAATCCATAGTAAGTGTACATTCAAACTCCTACACAGGAGCCCTAGACTCCGCCGGACTTGTATCGATTAAAGTTCAACAGTATTTCTTTTATCGGAGGTACGAGGGTCGCCTCACTCGCTAAACAAATAACCCAGAGGAGCCGATAAAAGCAACGCATTAATCATGCACAGCGTAACTCCATCCCTAACTTTTCACGGCCTGGTCCATCAACAGCGTAGATTAGTTTAATAGTGTATGCACTCTTCTTCTCTGTCACCATTTTTATGAGTATAACTTGCTCATAGTGAAAGTGACTGAATTAAATTAAGCTGACTACGCTACGCTAGTTATCTACTTTACAATGGTCGGGCGTGAGAAGTCTAATTTCATCACCATAATATCATGTTGGCGTAACGGGTTCCAAGAGAATCAGATGGCATACGACCTTATCTATGATACCCTGATGTAATCTCCCGGCCTATTTGAAAGAAGTAACTCCCGAATCAACCATGTAACTAGCAATCACGAGTATGTTAGTGAAAATATGTAGGTACCATGGCGTCTTCGTACGCAAACCGTTAATTAATTTATTTTGACGACGATTATTTTATATTAGACGTGATTATGGTCAAATGCTAAAACATATATAGATGATAAAAAATCGGAAACCTATCGTTCTACAGTATAATTTTAATGTTTTTCTACAATTTTTCTTTTCTTCCAACTGATGATGTTAAATACAACTGTCATATACAGTTGTAAAATACAAGTAAAGTAAAAAAATAGTATGAATTAAAAAATATGAGCGTTTTTGAAAAATTCTATTAAAGACAACTCTAATACTCACGACTATAGTCTGTAACAATATAAGTAACATGCCAACAGAGATATTATACTTTCAAACGGTATAGCGTTTGTACATGTTTCTTCCTTAATAAAATTCTGTACAATAAGGAACTAAATATTAATTATTATTACCCTTTTACAGGTAATAGATTGTATTTTTTGAACCATCAAGGCCAGTACATATATTTCGCGAAATAGTGATATTACTATAATAATATGACATAATCATACAAATAAAGAAAAATCTAGTAATTAAAAAGTTACACTTTGATTAAATTACTGTATTATATTGATACATCAAATAATGCAGCTAGCATATCAGAAAAAAAGTAGCAAAAAATTTGTATAATACAAAGCCTTAAATAAGCTTGAGGTCCAATCAAGTGTTTAGTGATAAATATATCCTATAGGTAATTGTTTTCAAACAGGAACCTAGTCCACCTCCCCCTTATAGATACGCCACCCTCCCGGGGGAGAGGGTGGGTTATGTCCGACTCGCAATGACTAAAACTCCACAGTGAACGTCTTCTGTCATAGTTTGGGCGTCACGAAATCTCAATAGATTACATCGTGCCGCCCCAGCGATTGGCTCAGCAGCGAAAACGCCGCCGCCGAGCCCCGTCTTGTTAGGAGATAGACGTGTACACACCGGCCGTCTCCTCCCTCCTACCTAACCTAGTCCACCTGATGTTATTTAACTATAACCTATAAATATAAGCAAAAAACGTTATGTAACCAACATCAAAACAGGAAATATAAGTAAGGGCAATCAGTGATGTTACCATCTGTAAGGATTTTAGTGAACTACTTCGTGTATCAAAAAGTATTTTCAAACGCCTCACTGAGTAGTTGGACAAAATATTTTTTTTTTATGTTTGACTGAATTGCGACCACAACATACAAGATGTGACACTTGTCATAACCATAGTGACGCATTTAAGCATGTCTTAGTATGAGATCAACTGATGTACCACCTGTACGCTTTGTTACTGAATGTAATCCGGTTATACGTAACACCGAAGAGTAGTAAGGGATCGTCATCTCCCGGGTTCAACCACCACCAGAAGCCAAGGGCATTCCAGCCGACATGATAACAACAACCGGTAATAGAAAGAGCAAGAGGTTGTAATCGTTCTTGGATTGTGACTGTACTCACAATCAAACTAAATAACGTCACTATATAGTGCAACCATAAATAATAATATGTGTAGTTCAGACGCGGTAGAAGTAAAACCTTCAAAGATGATAAAATATTCATATAAACGATACATTTGAACAATACGCTGATTATGATGCCTTTTCCTTTCGTTTCCTTCCCCTCTATGAAGTCTTCGTAATACGCAAGTGCACACACACACACGTACAACATTCGACCCAGGACAAAGTATTTGGTAGTGCAATGTATAAAGGAGACCGCGGATATAAGAAATAATGTATCCTATCTCATTTTCTCGCACATTAAATCCCCTATATGTATATATTTGTCTCTTTTTAATGTCGCTTTTTTGCTTTACCAATTTTCAAATTACACACACAAATCATAAAGTACAGAAGCTTTCCCTTCAAAAATTTATCTATGAACTAATTTCGTCGAATCTTGTACGGATTCTACCATTCTCGTACAAGAAACTCACGTAATCTACATGGCATGACAAAAAGCAATAGATATCGATACCATGACACATATTATTGCAAATTCTTTAATTAATTTTTATTTCGACCTTTAAATATTTCATTGTCGGTGCCGAGGTCCGCATGCGGTACAGTCTGCCCCACTTGTTCTTGTTTAGTGTTAAATTATATAAAAACGACGACGCGTGGACTATTACCAACAATCAGCATATAACGTTGATCTACATAACAACAAAATGTTCAGCAAAGTGAGTAGTTTAATTTATATATATTCGTATGTAAAATTTAAAACAAATCGAGCAGTAAATCATATTGTCTTGATTTGGGATTCCACCATAAATCTGAGCTTTCCATAAAGGGGAGAACATTTTTTTTTTCAGATCGCATCTTTCGGCGCTTTCTTAGCCGCAGCCCATGCCAGTCTATACGGGCATGCTGTGTCATCGCAAAACATTATCCGTCATGACGGCTACGCACCCTTAGGGCATTATGGTCCAGCTTATGGACCTCTTGCTCACTACGCGCCTGCAGCGTACGGTGGACACTACGATGGTCACGATCATTATGTAAGATCTTTGACTCTTATATTCTACTAGCTTCGGCCCGCGGTTTCGTTCGCGTGGAATAGTTACTTTAGGCTAACTAATATACAGCGGAAGCTCCCAGAAGAAAAAACAAAAGATTTTTTGATTGGTTTGATTTGATTTTTGAAACATTCTACTTTGGTGCTCCGCTTCTATTGGTCCTAACGTGATAACCTATAGCTATCTTTGATAAATGAGCTATCTAACACTGAAAGAATTTTTGAAATCGGACCAATAGTTCCTGAGATTAGCGCGTTCCACCTACTAAACAAACAAATTCTCCAGCTTTATAATATCGGTATTACTACTCTTCTTCCGTACTTAACTCGAATCGGCATTCAAATAACAATAACTTTTGATAGAGTGGACCGATTTTAATGAAACAAAAGTTTGTTACTTCTGAGGATAGTCTTTATGATTCTCTTGTTATTTTATTGTGAACTCATTACTTTAGAAGTGATGCGTGGTCATAGAAACAGACAGTTACTTATTTCTAGACATCTGCAACAATTTTTTTTTCATGAAAATCGAACGGTACGTATATCTATATATATATATCGGTAATGTCTATATATATATATATATATATATATATATATTATGCTGTCAAATAATTTATTGAATTATCAATGTTCTTAAAGTATTCTCTACATATGATAATATAACTGAATATAAGAATGGATGCATTAAACACATATAATTTTTATTAGAATGTTATTATAAACTCATTATTTATCGGTATGTAATTGAACTTAAACCTACAAAACATAAGTCCAATATGTGAGGTCGTGGTGCTCGAATGTTTGACCGGTGGAATGTCACTTCGATGCCCACAGGTTCGATCCCCGGCATGTATCGACGAATTTTTTCGTATACGCGTACTGACTTAAGTTGGCAACACTATCGTTTAACAGTGAAGGAGAAACATCTTGAGGAAAGCTGTGCCAGAGAAATGTTCTTATGTGTGAAAATATAGAACTGTGATTTCTCAAAGTTTGAAATACCCAATACGTCGTGGGCTAGCATGGTGATTATGTCCATGCCTTCCTTAGAGAAAAGGATTATGACCTTGCAATGGCTCTCTTACAGACTTATGTGATGATGATGATATGTATATAAAGTTATATTTTGAATTATTACTTAAACATAAATTAATCTATTGACTTATCCTACCGCAGGCTTACCCCAAATATGATTTCGCATACTCCGTGGCTGACCCCCACACCGGTGACCACAAGTCCCAGCACGAGAGCCGCGACGGAGACGCCGTGCACGGATATTACTCCTTAGTGCAACCCGATGGCTCTGTCCGCAAGGTTGAGTACAGCGCTAATGACCACACCGGGTAAGGAACCAATATCTAATTAAAGAAATATTGTTATTTACCTTACATATTGAAGATGAATACTCATAATATGACCGTTTAATCAAAGTATCAAGTAAATATCTTATGACAATCTTTGTTGAATTTAAACGTTTCTCTAGCACAGTAATTATAAAGCAATGGTTTGTGTTCCAGTTTCAACGCAGTCGTCCACAACTCAGCTCCGTCTATTCATCCGTACCATCATTACTATTGAACAAAGACATAGGCATCTTCCCCAATGGCATGAACAACTTAATATAAAACAAACATTTAATCTGAATAAAGTATTTATTCCAATAAATGGTATAATTTATAATTTTAATTTAACATATTAACCTCATTGTTGGTGTCTTGATTACATGGGTAACCTTGTAAATGAAATATCTATAAAGTGTTGCCGTTATAAAGTTATTAAATCCCTTATAAAGCAATTATTTCTTGTGCCATTGAAAGACCAAAACATTGTCGGTTGCAAAGAAATAGCATAAACAAAAATCGATTCTTAATAGCTAGATTCATTGACACACAATAAAAGAATAACTAATGAATCTTTTGTAATATTAAAACGCCTAAAAGTCTAAGGCTAAAATATAAAGTACTGACTAAAAGTTATTTAACTTCAGTATAATCAAAGCCTAACAGTTGAAATTAAAATGATCCAGTCAAAAATGTAGTCGTAAAGAATCTATTGAGATCGTTAAAACAGGAGATTTATGTCACTAAAGGAAACATCCCGTAAGAACAACAATGAGTCAAATTATTATCTTGATATATAAAAATTGCGTATTTTTAAACTCAATAACTGATTACAGACAGCCGAAAGAATACGAAAGATATAATATTCTCCAACAAGGCCAGTGCGCTTGCGTGCTTCCGCTCGTAAAAAATAATGAAGTTGTTTAAGTATTTACGTTTTCCATTATCTATGGATACGTATTGATCATTCT
Source organism: Antheraea mylitta (assembly GCA_014332785.1). Taxonomy (NCBI): domain Eukaryota; kingdom Metazoa; phylum Arthropoda; class Insecta; order Lepidoptera; family Saturniidae; genus Antheraea; species Antheraea mylitta. The sequence goes on from JACEII010000019.1 coordinate 3,443,267, forward strand.
ATAGATATTATAGCACAGATTAAAAAAATCAATCACGTAGATAAAATGACAATTTAATTTTTAAGGCGATTATTAAGTCAAAATTTGACAAAAATGCAAAAAGTAATATAAGCTAAATATATATTTTACTCTAAAGTTTATACAGAACAATTATAAAAGGGTAGCTCACAACCTTAAATGGCGAGACTAAAGGCAGGCCTATAGAATACAATTGGAAGGTGTAGGCCGATTGCATCACTAGATAACTCTCCCAGTAGGTCAGCAGAGAGGACAAGGTTAACTTTAAATTAAACATTTTTTATTTAATACGTATGTACATGTTTGTATGAGTTTTCGAACATTTGAAAACAAATGAAGTTTACATTTCAATCAATATCGGCGTAAGGATAGACAAATATTATAATAATAGGATTTAGTTTACGATAACTCCTCAAGAACGTTCGTAAATTCAGATAGATGGACATATTCACTACATACAACAAAGTTAAAGCGGTTGCGATTAATAAAACTAAATTAACTATTTAATTAAAGTAGGAGCTTTTTCTATGATTTTTTATAGTTCATTTTGTTGTTTTAGCTAAGAAACATCCTAAATAACACACAAAATCCATTTGTAATCACACTCGTCGCAGGCCTCGGGATCAATCCGCATCTAACAGTTTCCTTGTGGTGTCCACAATGGCATTTAAAGCTGGTATGATGACGGCGGCTTTTAATGAATTATATATCAACAATTGTTATGAAATTGCAAAATGACAATAATAGATTATTACCTGACAATATGAGAAACATTTAGTAAACAAAAACAAAACGAACAAATCCAAAGCATTAATGAAAAATGATAACACCTTTACACTCTGAGAAAAGCATAATAATTTGTCATACTTTACATTAGCATGTTATAATTTTCTGCATGGTTTTACTATAAAACAGTATAGTATTACGGTTCACAGAAGATTTTCATTAAGTAACAATCATTTCGGAGATAATGTAACGCAAGATTGTCGAAGACAAAGCGTAATGACCTTGCATCAGCGGAGACGCGCTCCGCCGTGCTTTCGGATGCCCCACCTGATCAACATCGGCTACTCTTATAAAACGCACCGGCCGTTATCAACAGCATTACAGTCACGCACTCTCATCTCAGTCAAAAAAATGATTTCCAAAGTAAGTTATAAAAAGTGTTACACAGTGATGTGAATAAGTGAAAAATATAAGTGATAAATAAAAATAATGAACAGATTTGTCTAGAGTTAAGTGTTATAATAATTATTTTCCCTCAGGTCTTGGCAATCTGCGCGCTAGTGGCATCAACCCAGGCTGGCCACTTAGGGCATGGTGATTACGGCGTGGCATCGCAACCTAACTTAGGGCACCATGGTGCTCAATTTGCGGGTGCTGGTCATGAAGCATATGGCCACAGTGGTTCATTGGGTTATGGCGGTCCTCTAGGCTATGGGGGTTCTTTGGGTTATGGAGGCCAGTTTGGACGTTATGGTCACGGACATGGTTCAACTTTAGCCAATGCAGCACCTTTCGGACAGGTAGCACCCATTGGTCATGCAGCTCCTTTCAGTCATGCTGCGCCTCTAGCTCACTCTACTCCTCTCGGCCACGCTGGTCCTTTAGCTGGCACTGGAGTTATTGGCCATCCGGGGGGGTACGCAGGACATGGTCATGAAGATTATTATGTAAGTTTTTTATTTTATTTTGACTATGATATGTTCAATAATGTTTTAAAAGGTTCTTTGATAAATAACATAAAAAGTCGAAATAAATTAGCACAAAATTATTTTAACAGGCTCACCCTAAATATCAGTACTCCTACACTGTCGAAGATCCTAACACCGGCGACCACAAATCCCAACACGAGACTCGTGATGGTGATGTCGTAAAAGGCGAATACTCTCTGCTCCAGCCCGACGGCACAATTCGTAAGGTTTCCTATTCCGCTGATGATCACAATGGGTGAGTATAATGCAACAGAACCGTGTAATAAATAGATGAAATAGTAACTTCCACATTCAAACGAACTTGTTTGAACTGTGATAACCACAGGTTTTTATAAAGCTATGATTACGCATGACTAGTATAGCCGTAACTTTACGTACGTGTTTGCATCAAACCACATGGCAGTCAAACCGGTACTGTAGCGTTCCATTGGCGAACGAATATTGACCTCTTCCGACTTATGTCGTTATGTCGTTTGGCCACATACACTAACATACATGTACAACAGGTACTAATTATAATAATAATCTAGAAACAGGACTATTTGTAACTTGTTTTCTCGTTTCCAGTTTCAACGCGGTCGTCCATAACTCCGGTTCAGGTCATGACGCATACCCTTCTCAGGATCATCATTATTAATTAATTTCTAAAAGCTATTGATAGTGCACTTTTTAACTCTTACTGTGATCTTCGTTATATATCTTTATCGTATTAGATAAATAAAAGTATTTAAACAATTATCAAAGTATTTTGATTCTACTAAAATATTCCCTATGTTCTGACAATGTTATTGGAAAATTAAGAATCATATCAGCCAGGAATGGTTTTTGCTTATAGTATATTTACTATTCTTCTTCCGATGTAGAATTGAAAACTTTTGGAATCAATACCATTATTACTCTGCATTGACAGTCGCCGTTGTTTTTTGACTGTATGTAGTTCCCATCTGGTATAATACAGTCATTTTGCCTAAGTCGGATAAAAAAATACCTTTATATTTATGAATATGGTGCGTTTAACTTTAGATGATATCGTACTACAATTTTCGTAATTTGCAATCGATAGTGCGTCAAAAAACCGAGCTAATCTCTGTCGTTACATTTCTCCAAATCTATCCTTTTGTTTTGTACTATTTTTTTTTCTATACAGATACTATACTAAGATTATATAACGTTACCTACATAACGAAAGCTCCCTTTCAATATTAGCAAATACTATTCTGTCGAAAGCACTTTCTGCCTTAGAATGTTTATCACAAAACTGCAATATAAGCCGTTTATCTATCGCTCGCAGCTACATAAAGTATTTCAGTGGGCAAACTAGATCATGGAATATCATACAACTGTATTTAATATAACATTATGTAAAAGTATCCAAAACTATTATTCTAGTACATATTACACTATTAATAAAAAACAACTTTTACAGCAGGAATATACGATCTCCTAAATACGTAATTCTTAAGAACAACATTATGAATAAAATTGTGACATTTGTTGTAAAGTCGCTAATTGAGATTATAACTAACAAGCCTTTACAAAGCAAATACATTACTGCCTCACTATATGTATTACCAAATCTTTACATTTTAGGCGGCATTTTGCATGGAACATAATCTCTATCTGCTATTTTTCCTAACATTACACTCTTGCGAAAATCATAATTAAGCCACAACGTTACCCCTGTCTGCATAGTAGCACCACGTCTTATGCATTCATTTATAAATTAACATCTGAATATTTATTTTATGAAATCGATACTAATTTATTATAAAGAGGTAAAGTTTGTGAGTTTGGGTCGGTGTAGGGGGTAATCTCAGAAATTACTGGTCTGACAAAAAAATCGTTCAGCGTTATATAGCTCATTTATCGAAGAAGATTATAGGCTATCACGCTATCTATCATACGGTATATATCACGCTAAGACCAATAGGAGCAGAGCACCAATGAAGAATATTTGAAAATCGGGCTGGTTTTTTCCTTGAGAGCTTCCGCTGCGTGTTATGTTGGCCCAACGTAACTATTCCACGCAAACAAAGTTGCGGGCAGAGGATAGTAAACTATATACTACTAGATATCATTTAATGACCCAGTTTAGTTAATTCACAGTAAAGCAACGAGAGATTATCTACGTTTGTAATTTCATAAATCCTGTTGACGCCCGAACGAATTAGTTTACTGGTTTAATAGGCAACATGAGTGCGGACGTAGACTGCGGTGTCATAAGCAACGAGTTTTATCGTTGTTTAGTAATTACCGGTATAACATTTACTTTTACAATGATTATTTATACTACCTTCGAATAAAGAATGTCATTCACACGCTTTGCTATGGCTTAATTTTAATTTCAACCGGATTTCAACATGTGATACAACCTTCGCGAGAAACAATATACTTGTTTCGGAGGAACCACGTGTTTCAACTGAATGAATTGCGGGTTGTCTTTTATTTTCTAATCTATACTAATATTATAAAGTTGAAGAGTTTATTTACTTGAACGCGTTAATCTCAGAAACTACTGATTCGATTTGAAAAAAATATATGATAGATCATTTATCAAGGAAGATTATATGACATACATCACGCTAAGATCAATAGGAGCAGAGCACTAATGAAGAATGTTTCAAATAGCATTTTTTTGCCTTTTGAGAATTCCGCTGAATGTTAGCGCTAGCCCAAAGCAAATATTCCACTCGGACGGAATCACTGGCAAATGCTGGTTGTAATATAATTGTATTCATGAATTTCAATTTCATCCTTAATTATAACGTTTTTAAGGTATCTTTTAAATTGGAGTACCAACTTTCTATGGCAATCTAATAATATATAGACAAAATAATAATGTGTAAAGTCAAAAATCTGTCAACAGAAATCTCTTAAATATTAGTTTAACCGTTTCAAAGATTAATTAACTCAGACAAACAACAATAATTTTTATAGTCTAATCTAATAATAACTCAGTATAAACTAGTACTCTAACTAATGGAATTCACGACAATTTACTTGAGCTTAATAAAATAGCTATTAAATTATCTTACTGATAATAATAAAAGTATTATATTCCTATGCCTGATCACAGAATGAGGATCAAATTATTCGTTCAGTGTAACTGAAAAAGGTTAGAACATTTTCATTTAAAACCTTAAATTTCTATAGTAGGTTAAGACCATGTAAGAAAACGTCCTATCGTTATTGCCTACTCATTTATTTATGTCACCAACAAGAGGCAACACGAGCACATTATTATATGAGGTTAAATTAAGTTTAGGATTTCTGCTAAGTTTTGACCGTAATTATAATCAATGTCAGCATGTACATTAAAAATTATAAATAGTCTAACATAATTTTCGTCATTAATATGTTAAAATAAGTGTAACAAGACACGCAAACGATGGAGAATAATTATTAAATAGAACACACTAATTGGTACTAGGTGTTTAGATTTTAAACTCGGTATTATTATTAGCTATTTTTCATGTTTGGCGGAATGTTAGCCCCTAATAAAAAATCAAGCATTGAAAAATAACCTAAGTGCACTCATTTTTTTGGCTACTTTAAAGCGTCTAGCAGAAGTTGTGCCTTTGGTTAGATGTCTGGCGACACTGTTTCCTGCTTTAGAATGATATTATACACAACATATATAAAAATAAGTCATTTAAAAATAAGTAAAGTAGTACCTATATATAGTCTATCACCTTTGACTTCTGATTGATATTTATACATCACCTCCGGTCTCGAACTCCGTGAGTGCGAAAGCGTTATAAATACATAAAAAATTACGCAAAATATAAGGTTTCATCCATTTAAAAATAAGATAGTTCTGGCAGTTCTGAGATCTTGGTCTATATCACCTACCTATATAGTGTTATGAAGTCACAATTTTTTACACTTCAATAGAGGATAGAACTGACTGTAAAAAGCTGTGACTAACTTATACCAATAAAATAGTCGTAAAATAGTTTAATTTAAATTACCAATGAAAATTAGAGTAATCTATTTCACTAAAATTCTATATTTTTTATATTTATAAATCATTCGATTATATAAACATACACGCATTTAACAAAACGCTTTTACGAGATTTATTACACCGTATTATTACCATTGTTATATTGGTAATTTGAATTATCTACTGTCTATGATCGACAATATTACAATGATTTAATTGTTACAGATACATTATTTACTGTGTTTATATTGTAATGAATGAATAAATTAATCCACGTTCTTTGAATATTTTTGTATACATTGTAGAAATGCTTTTAAATACCTCATGATAAGTTAAATGAGAATCAGTGAATTGGTTAAAAAATTTAAATGTTTTCGATTAAGAAAGATGTCATTATGAAATAGGTCCTACTGTTTCTATGGAAATACCCAGCGCTTTTTTGTGCAATTCCGAAAACATAAAAAAAAATGCCACAAAAACTGAGAACAAAATTAAAGGGTTTGAAAAAGAAGAGAAAGAAGTCAATCTTGGTAATCTTTACAAAAAAAAAAGTTTTTCTTAATAGATCAAAGTTATCCAAATACAAAATCAAATCTCTCTCCTGAAAAGTTACAGTAACTTAGTAAGTTAAGAAAAATATGTCGGATTTATATTTGTTTACTTTTGAATAGCGTCAAAACTTAAAAAAAAAATGATAATTTTTCAATTTTTGATCATAATTTTTTACCTTATTAGGAAAAGTGCAAAAATTTGCACTGTTACTTTGGGCACTTGTATGTTTAGCGTGCCGCTTAAAAGTCGCTTTAAAATAAAGTAATATATTATTAAAACTTCAAACTAACGATAGCATTGTAATTCTATAAAAAAATAAATTGAAAATGCATATTTTATAAATATATAAATAAACTTCAAATATTTCTGCCTATATATATGCACATATACATATATATTTCAATATTAAATTTTTCTACGAATACGAATAACAGTAAGAACTAAAGATAAAAAAAAACAAAGCATTGAAAATTTAAACGTACTGTACGTAGCTATTTACAAACTTGCGTTACAATGATGTTAATTATTTTGCATTCAACTTTATGCAATCAGAGCCGCAGGTTATAACTAGTTCGTAGTATAAATTAGAATTTAGATCACACTAAGCGTAATAACGACACGCCAAAGAATGCTTTCAACAAAAGCCTTAAATTAATATTAATAGTTTCCGAGTCACGGTCAAACATTTCGCGGGTGACTAACCTCTGAACTATTGGTTGTTCGGCTTTCAATCAATTCTACGTATAAACGCATATAGCCTTGTAGGTAATTAACTGAAATTAATTATCTTGCTTCCGTGACGACGTAAATACGAACTCACGACAACATCTACCCACAAGCGGCTCGGCGTGCTGGACCTTTCCTGCACGAAATACTCAACCGTGGGTCTAGAACAATGAACAATAAACTAAATTTATGCAATTTGAACTAAAATGTGACCAAACGTTACATTCCCAATTGGACATTTCAGTTTTTCATTTTACACCACAGTGTATCACAATTTCATGTAACACATATTCTTCTATATCTACACACATAATAACAATGTAAATCTCAAATGTCTGCAATTTTTAGATTTTGGTGAAAAAGTTGGAGCTGTCTAGAAATAAGTAATAATATAAATTTCAATAAATTTACAAATGTCTGTCTGTGTGTATATCTTTTTTTTGTAATGTCATATAGGAGGCAAACGAACATGCGGGTCACCTGTTGTTAAGCGATCACCGCCGTCCATAGACACTAGCAACCCCAGAGGAGTCACAAATGCATTGCCAACCTGTGTTTGGGGGAATGGAGAGAAAGAGCTAGGGGAAGGAAGAGGAGAGAAGAGGGGAGGGTAGATGGGTCTCCGGCGCTCTCACTGGCCGAACGAAACGCAAATATGTAGGCACTGTTACTTCACGTCGGTTTTCTGTGAGAAGGTGGTGTTACCCTGGACGAGCCAACCCCTTCAGGCTGAAACCAATAATAGCTTCAGCGTGGCTCTACCACTACTAAATATCTAATCTATCTGTAAATAAAAATACTATCTCTTTGTTTGTATGTACACGCATCACCGCTAAAGTACTGGATCCACAATAAACCCATATCAAGAAAATCAAAAAGCATATCTTCAAAAATAACTTAGTTTTTATTTTATTGGAATCGGTTCGCTCTATCAAAAGTTATTGCAATTTTAATGACGACGCGGCGTAAATAGGAGAGAAAAGTAGATAAGTAAATGGACTTAGACACTCAGATTACTTTATTAATACTGTTTTTTTACATAAGGTTCTAGTGGATGGAGTCACGGGCTTAGCTAGTTTTTAATAAATTTATATTATTCAATCCATTTATAGCAAACATTGTGGCTTTACACTGTACTACCTAAACCAAAAATATTACCTAATTTATTATTTTTAAATTCAAAGACCGGAGTCTTGCATCGCGATTTGAAAACGCATGAATATTGAACTAACATAGTCTTATACTATATCTAACTTGATGCTCACTAACGGTAATTCTTCCAATATTTTTCCACAAGTACTTGTGAGTTTCCTAAAGGTAATGACTAAGTAACAGTTGTAAAAATCAGTATAAATGGCCCTTTAGAAATTGATTCAAATATGTAATCTGTTGTGTCATGACGATATTTTTATTTAAACGACGTCTATTCTGATAATAAGAACTCTTCATAATTATATCAGTGGTACTCTAATATAAGTCCTAAAAAAGGTATATAAATATTTTAAGATGTCCCGTTTTTTTAATAGATTTAATGTATAACCTACACGCACGCTGTGCGACGCCCTTCCAATTGTTTCAAACGTTAAGTTATCGCATATATTATCTATGCATCAAAATAAACAGAGTGTAACATTTTTATTCCAAAATTAGCAACACTTATTCATTATAATTTTTATGAATTATAATAAGCATACCGTAATAGCTGATTATCAATGACTAGACTCTGCCCGCGACTTCGTTCGCGTGGACAAAGTTAATTTGGGCTAAATAATATGCAGCGAAAGCTCTCAAAAGGAAAAATACCCCGATTTTTAAACATTCTTCATTGTTGCTCCACTCCTATTGGTCTTAGCGTGATGATATATAGCCTGTAACCATCATCGATAAATGGGCTATATAACAATGAAAGAATTTTTCAAATCGGACCAGTAGTTCCTGAGATTACCCCCTACAACGTCACAATTCACAACGTCACAAACTCACAAACTTTACCTCTTTATAATATTAGTATAGACTAATTGATATTCATGACATCGTCTGCGTAGTTTATTATTTAACACAATATATTTTATTTAGAGAGTAAAAAATGTAATTATCCCACCCCTAACTCCACCTCTCCGTGGCAAAAAAACACACACCGCTAAACGCGTTTATAAAAACTCGAATTTTTAGACTTTAATACCTTAGGTAATTTACCTATTATAACAGGTGACTGTTTAGGCAGTAGCAATATTTCTGGAGGCCACTCTGCACTCGATTCTCGTTCTAAATCAATTGAAAAAATAGGTGCTTAATATTTGACCGAATTATCTAGAAAAATACAAAAATTATACACGATCCTCTACGCGTCTATATTAACGCACAGTGTCAATGACCGTCGAGTGATTTCACTTTCATTTGAATGGGAACATGGAAATGTCAGGATCAAAACAAAAGGGTTTATTGGCCGCTTTACTAATGAAAGTTATTAACATTTGTAGCTATACTTCCGAAAGTCTTAGAAAAAAACTTAGATTTCTTGATTGTTTATTAGTATTTGTTTTAATATTATTATTTTATATGTTAAATGTCACCATGATGTGTCGTATCCTAGAATAATGCGAGTGTGGAACCTTTCACCTGATATAAGGACCAAGTGTCTAAGAGGTAAAACTAAAGTAATTATTCAAAAACTGTACAATAGGTCTCAAATGACGCGTGTAGAATGATAAAACGCTATCATTTTATTTTATATACAGACAGATATTTAAAAAATACTAGGTATATTTAATTAATTGTTCTTAGCGATTTGCATACGTTATTTTTTCTCTAAAACCAAAAAGGTAGATATTAAATTTACATTCTTATTATTTGTATAGATAAGAATATATTCATTATCAAGTAACTACGATCGCATTACAAATATCAGTTTTGAAATTAAATACTGCCCAATAGTGTCATAGGTATGTTCATAGTTAACCGCTGTGTGGTTTAAATCATAGTGCATTCGATATCGCAATGTCGCAATTCATACAAATCTATATACATACATTGAGTAAATTGAGATCTTGTTTGATATGCTTCGTAGTAACGAAATATCAATCACAGCATTCAATTATATGCTATAGTATTTAATTTTGCAACACATACTTAAGCAAGTGCTCATATTGTACTGTTATAGCTTATACAATTTCCCGTATTAGATATTGGAAAATATGTTGGTAATAAAGGCAGTTATAGTTGCTATGTGTTCCTAAACTTTAACTATTTTAATTTATTCTTAGACTAAATGATTCTTTACAAATATATTAATAAAAAGACTTAGATAATATGTTTAATGATTCTCATTAAAATTCAAATTCATTAAATTAAATTAAAACAAAACACTCTTTTTATTTACATGCAACTTATTGTTTAGGGTAATAACTGAAAATATTAGCTTATTTTATTGCCAGTCAAAATAATTATATTTTTATTGTGTGATAATTGTAATGTAATTACATTGTAATGTAAGATAATTGTAAAAAGTATATTTTTATTAGTTATTAAGCAGCTTTTGTATGACAACCTGATTTATCATTAAGAGACGTTACAATGGAAATAAAATTGTATACACTACTGCCAGTACATCTTAGACAATTTTTTGTCGCCATCACCATGGACTCAGATCAAAAGTAAACAATGTCATTCAGACTCATTAAAAAATTCGAACTAACATCAAACGAATCGGCGTCCTAATATTAATTCAATATTTAGATGACTGTAAGTGTCATAGCGATGTCAAGCGGATTTTGGCGTCAAAAGGCTGGAGGCAAAAGGTTTTATCAATATATAAATATATAATATTGTAACTGACACCTCTCTCTGTACATTCATTAAAACGTTCGTAATGTTAATGTATTATAAAAATATGTATGTTAAAAGGAGTTTCTTGACGGTTCTTCTTGATGTCTTAGCTGTTTTCCGAACCGGTGGTAGTTTTTTTGTTCATAACTGCTTCTTAGATCCTATATTAAAATAAAGTATTAATTTAGTAGTAATTTGAATTGATGAGATTTACAATATTATGGGGATGAATGTAAGAAGTCTTGAATACAAAAGCGACCTTTATAATGTTTTTTAACTTTAAAAAAACTCAAACTCTAAGTATGAATTTTATTATATTATTATATTTCTTAATATAACTGTGATTAGTGTTTTTTTAATAGTAAATGTCATTGTATTTTTTAATTCTACAAATTTGGAAAAAATATTTTAATGTAGTAACTTTACAGTGAAAACAATCAATATCGTACAGAAATATAACACCATACTTTATGGGCATACCTGTTCATTGTTCTTTTTAAATTAACCAATGAACTTTTCCAACTTTATTTCATACTAGAAATAGCAATTTTTTTGATGTTAAAACTCATTAAATTAAAAATAGATGTGTTGAATTAATTATATAATAGGTTTTAGGCTATATTTTTTGTCTTAACAAGTAAAGCTTCAAGTCTATAAAATCCATGCTTTTAATTAGTGGATAGATCTTCATAATGGAGCTAAAATTTGGATATTTGTTGTTTATATTATATTTTTATTGCATATTATTTATTTCTTATATGTTATGACTAATTAACCACAACCTCACCTGATGTTAAGTTATGATATGGCCTGTGGCAGGAAAATATCGAACATAGCTACACTGCAGTTGTAGACACACCTGTGTTATATGTTCTTATCAAAAGAATTTCAACTTGCTTGCTTACAGAGTGGTATCTGGACAAATAACCATAAAAAAATATCCAACCAAACCGTAATGTGTGTACATTTGGTTTATAAGAAATTAATTAATTCCAAAATTCAATTGATAAATACTTTCCTTTAAATACCCAAATAAGTACTAGAGCTTTAAAGGTTTTGTTTTACAAAAAGGATAGTTTTATTTAATATTCTCATTACTTACATACGATATGAAATGAATGCGATGAATGCGAGGGAGTGATTGTCTGCGAATTATTATCGAAGTTAGATATGCGAGTAGGCATCGACCTCGCAGTGTCAAACTTACGGAACTGAAGTGACCGCACTCCCCACCATCGGCAGGACAGCGGTCTCAGTTTTGCTGTTCATATAAAAGTAGCACTCCAGACCGATAATAGTATCAGTCACCCGTTCTGATTAACTAGAGCAATATGTTCTCCAAAGTAAGTTGTTAAGCTATTTGATTATTGAATCAATTAAATCCAAGTTGCTTATTGTGTTTTATGGTTACAGGTGTTCGCCCTCAGCGCTGTGCTGGCTGCCGCCAATGCCGGTTTGTTGCCATACCACCACGCATCCGCGGTTTCTTCGCAGAGCATTGTACGCCACGATGCCCCAGCGCATTACGCCCCTGCGCACTACGCCGCTCCTCTGGTCCACGCCGCCCCCTTAGTTCACGCTGCCCCCGCTGTCCACGCCGCTCCTCTCGTCCACGCTGCTCCCCTCGCTATTGCTCATGGACATGATACCTACGTAAGTATACATTTAAGTATAGTATATTTATACTTATACCTTTCTCATTGCAATCCTTCCACGGACCACAATTAATACACCTGTACTAATTATAAAAAGAGGTTTAGTAAAGTAGTAAAAAGGTTTAGTAGGAGGTAGAGCCACGCTGAAGCTATTACTGGCTTGAGTATGAATGGGTCGGCTCGCTCAGGGTAGTACCACCTTGTCACAGAAAACTGACATGAAATAACAGTGCTTGCATAGTTGCGTTTCGTTCGGTCAATGAGAACGCCGGAGAACCACCTCTCCTCACCTTCCTCATCTCCTCTTCCCTTCCCCCCCCCCCAACCCCCAACACAGGATGGCAACGCACTTGTGACTCTCCTGATGTTGCAAATGTCTGTGAGTGGTTGTGATCACTTAACGTCAAGTGACCCACCTGTTCGTTTGCCTCCTATGATATAAAAAAAGGTACAAATATCTCAGAACGTACAATAAAAAAGTAAAATTAAAGGTTTAATTCCTTCTGTTATCAGGCTCACCCCAGATACGACTACGCCTACTCCGTGGCTGACCCCCACACCGGTGACCACAAGAGCCAACATGAAAGCCGCGATGGTGGTGCCGTCCATGGCAGCTACTCCCTTGTCGAGCCTGACGGTTCCGTACGCAAAGTAGACTACACTGCTGATGACCACCATGGGTAAGTAATCTCTATAATCGCTTAACTGTCGATAGAATAGTTTAAATTGTAAATCTATCTATCTAATAATACCTTTAAACGAGCAATTCTTGTATAATTTTATATTTGTATACATTCAGGATCTCGGAAACGGCGACATCTATTTCCGAGTATAGTATGTAGGTAGTTTCGGGACCGATAAATAGATCTATCTAGATTTTATTCACGGAAAACTTTATTTTAATGGGTTTTTAGGCAATAAAAAAAATAAAGTTAAATTTCGCCACCGCTGTCAAAACAAAAATAGCTCAGATGGAAACCAGTTGCTTAGAAAATCCATGTAATCCCAGTTCAAATCGTAGCGACAGTAGAAGATATATGTTTATTTAATTTGTTTTTTTAATGTTAATTTTACGAGGCCGATCTATCAGTCTATTTTAATGTAAAAATGTTTTTTAAACTGTTAGGCTGGGTCGCCCGGGTACTATGTACATATTCGAATAATTTCTCATTGCAGTTTCAACGCCATCGTCCACAAGACTCCTGGTGTGCACCCTGCCCCCGTTGTCCATGCCGCTCCCGTTGTCCACGCCGCTCCCCTTGTGCATGCTGCTCCCCTCGCGCATTACGCCGTCGCTCCCCTCGCGCATGGACATCATGGCCTCCACTACTAAACAACTAGAATATATTGCATGATATGATCGTGACGGATGACTGATGAATGTGATATTTATGTGTACATAATGATGATGAATTTTATACTCAAGTGTAAATAAACACTCAGCTGCTGAATAGTCTCCCTTTTTTTATTTCTACCTGAGTTATGACTATAACATTAACGCACAACACATACAAAACAATATAAATACATCTATACTGATATTATAAAGAGGTAAACTTTGTGAGCTTGTGACGTTGTAGGGGGTAATCTTAGAAACTCCTTGTCCAATTTGAAAAACTCTTTCAGTGTAAAGTAATCGCGACCAGATAACTATCAAATAATTGTCAACTATAAAACTAGTTTAGACGTGTCAACAAATTATTCTACTTTATGTTATGTTTGAAAGTTTTTTTATCATTCATACACAGACGGCTGGACTAATTCGAATAAAAAATCGGCGTAGGACTCTGTTGTATTATGGAACAAGTTAGTCACATAAAGACGTAAAAGAAGAAAAACTTAAACTTACTTTATTTATATTAATCTTAGTCGTAACACTGTTAAAAGATAAATATAATGTTATAAACATTTCCCGGCCAAAATACATAAACTCTCTATCTTATAGAGAATGGGGTTACATTTAAAATTAAACGATCTGTTGATATTCCGGGCTAATTTCTGAAGTAACGTACCCGATATTGACGAAATGTTTTACTGACAAATAAACGACTTTCCAAAGTACTATTTAGGCTTTTTTATGGAAAAGAACAGACAGATTGCTCACCTGATGTTAAATGGTTACCATCGTTTAAGCATAATTACAATACCAAGAGTATTACTGTCATGTTGCCAATCTTAAAGATCGTGTTTTAGTTCCTTTTGGAAGAGCTCGAGTTACAATCCTGGAAGAATACCATTGGACCAGGTAACCCATTCCACAACGCCAGCATGCGCATAATGAGGGTTTTAAAGAAACTTCTGAATGACGCTATTTTACTAGTTTTCATGCCATGCAACACTACGCCTTTCCTTAGGAAACTAAGCAGTTACCATAAATTTTAACAGAGTTAACTTCAAACTAGTAAAAAGGATATAAGGAATAAGTAGTAATGATAACATTACAGTCTTAACTCAAATTATGTGTTGCACAATCAATTTTCTATCAACAGCTAGTCTGGTATCTAATATATATTATGACTATGATTATATCTTTTTTTTATTAATTGTTTATGAATTACCTTTTTAATTAAAGACATAAAAATCATTTAACGTGAAAAGACATTTACGCAGGTCAGCATATCAGCGACGACTTGAAAAGGATAGTTCGTCTCTCGGTGGTCGCCGTTGTTTATGGATTGCACTGTACTTACCATCAGGCTTAGTGCAGTCACTTTGCCTTGCTCCAATAAAAAAATATCCTGGAATAAGGCATAGGACAAAGAACTTCAAACATCTTATATCTTTATATATACATTTCTTATGTACGTGTATATGTCACTGAACTCCTCCTAAACAGCTAGACCGATGTTGATGAAAGTTTTGTGTGCGTGTTCCAGTGGATCCGAGAATGGTTTAGATTCACAATTGCATCCAGTAGGTGGCGCTGCAATTGACTTTGAGGATTTTTTTCAAGGCAAGACGACGTCTGCCAGGTCCTCTAGTATAAATATAAAAATAAACATGGAACTATTGACCTGGTACATTTAATGATGAAAAAGGTACTTAAGTAATCTAAGCCGCGTCCTTGAATTGTAAGACATTGACCGAAAATAGTAATTAACGCATATTTAGACACGCGTACTTGCGTGCGATGTTAGCGAGTCTCGAGCATACCAGCCGCTCATTCACCGCAATCATTACAGCGCATTGTATGGGAGTGTTACGAAAAGTTCTAACAACTCGTACAAGTGCACAACGACCTAGAAAAACTCACAATTAACTATTGCACGTTCGTTATACCATCACAATTTATAAACACATTTATCTAAGCAAAACCGTAAAGCATGACTACAACATATGTAAAATGAAGTTTAATATTTACCAGTGGTCATCTAGTGGACAAAATTCGACCACAATCATTGGTACAAATTTATTTTCTTCAAGTGTTGATATTAGGCTAAGTACTGTGCAAATATTGTTAACTAGCTGTGCCCGCGACTTCGTCCCCGTGGGAAAAAAGTGACTACATCATTTGAATGTATTAAGTCCATTTACTTCTACTTTGCTCTCGTACCTAAGTCGCATCGTTATTAAAATTACAATAACTTTTGATAGACTGAACCGATTTTAATGAAACTAAGACTGAATATTAGTCAAGGATATGCTTTATGATTCTCTGACGACAAGACTTTATCGTGACCGTAGTACTTTTGCAGTGATGTGAGTTCAAACAAACGTACAGACAAACAGACAGACCGTCAGACTGACAATTCTAAAAATGATTGAAATGTATTTTATTACTTATTCCTAGACATCTGCAACAGTTTTTTTTATGCAAAAATCTAAAAAATACAGACACGTCAGATTTACATTCTTAGTATATGTACAGTAGATTGTAAACATAAAGAGCTGGAATTAACGAATAAAGATTTGTAAATAAGGGCTGCAACTAGTCGATGGTATTGGAAAAACATTTTTTTTTTTTTATTAACATAAGAGCTCATTTCGAAAAAAAAATGGAGTATAAAATAGCACTGAATTGTTTTATCTTTGTATAGGTATACCTATTAGCTTTACCTCATTACGTCGCTCGCGTTAATGATTTGAACTATCAAGGAATAGTACTTTTTTCGGGACGAAAAGTACTCCACATCCTTTTTTGTGCTCCTCACAACGTGTAAGCAAAATTTCATATGATCGGTCGAGTAGTTAATGTGTGAAAGCAAAAAAAACAAACAAATAAATAAACTCAAATTTTTTTTTCGTGTTAGGAGGCAAACGAACAGACGCATCATCTGATGTTAAGTGATCACTGTCATCCATAGACACTTGCAACACCAGGGGAGTCGGGTTTAAGGGGTGTCGAGTAACATCATAAGACTTGAGACACCCAAGCCAACCTCACTTGCACGTGGTGCACCTTGCTGATCAACGAACGAGGCAATGGCGATAGCGGGGTGGTAGGGTTTTACAGCCCGACTGGGTCGCAACCATCTTGCATATGGTGAAAAAGCCCATCATAGTGACTCGCTTCTGCGTGTCGCGTTTCGGGATCAGCCTGTGCATATCCAGTACTGAGTGACTTACGTCATTATGGCTGGCATGACAGCGGCGACCGGCGATGGATAATATGTCTATTGGTGGTTGCCGATGTTTCTGGATTGTACTACGCTTAACATCAGGCATAGTGCAGTCACTATGTCGAGCTTCAATAAAAAAAAAAAGTGCGTTGCCAGGCTGTGATTGGGGTGAAGGGGCTAAGGGAGAAATGAAGGGCAGCGGAGGGATGGAGAGGAAAGGTGGGTGGGTGTAATATTAACAAAAATTTATTAGTAAAATTCTTTCTTTACTCATTATAAAAATTAAGGATAAAATGTCGAACGAAAACAAATATAGAAGGAGTCAGCAACACAACAGTTTTATTGACATACCCTCATTACCTATAATATTTGGGGATACTACAATAGGTGTTCGTTCTTAGGCACAAACTCATCAGATAATATAACAATATGTTCTAATATGGTAAACATTAAGCCTTAACCGTAGCCTGTAACAATTATACAAAATAGGTGGTAGAGCCACGCTGATGCTATTACTGGTTTCAGCATGAATGGGTCGGCTTGTCCGGGGTAGTACTACCCTCTCACAGAAACACCGACGTGAAGTAACAGTGCTTGCATTACTGCGTCTTGCTCGTTCAGTGAGAGCGCCGGAGGTCCACCTTCCCTTCCCTCCCTCTTCAACCTCCCCCCTGCCCGCAAAACACAGGCTAACAACGTACTTACGACCCCCTAGTGCTGCTAGTGTCTATGGACGGCATTTGATCACGTAGCATCAGGTGATACGCCTGTTGATTTGCCTCCTACGATGTAAAAAAAGTGGAACGGGAACAAATATAGATCGAGTCAGCAACACAACTGCCCCATTATATACAAACATTACCTATAATTTTTCGGGATACCACAATAGGTTTTTTTCTTCTTAGACACAAACTAGTGATGATAATTGATGATATGTTCTAATATGGTATACATTAAGCCTAAACCGAAGGCTGTAACAGATGAAACAAACTTATAGGTGCTTATATACAAACTTTCAAATTAAGGACTGGAGCTAACAAAGTTGACAATAGAAAGATGCTATGAGGTTTTCTTTCCTTCGTCATTCCCTTTCCAAGTCCAAACATTCTCCCACAACAACACATTCCATTCAATAAATCACTTAAACTGAAATTCAAACACAACAAGCTATAAACAATTTTATAAATCTACAAACAATACGCACTGTGTATAAATCATAACAATAATACAAATTCTTATAATTTGTCGAATATGTTCACAGTAAATATGATATTTCGACACGTGGTAGCGACCGATGAATCACCTTTCTATTTGAAGGACATCGACTGAAGGTCACGTACTCGTTTTACCATAAACCCAAATCTGACTCACATAATTATAGGTAGGATTGGAAGTTAAATGAAACGAGCTAAATAATAACTACACCAGACATATATTGTAAAAATAATTATTACACTGTATTGGAGGATTACTTACGTATTTAAATAAAATATACATAATATAAATGCTCATTTATTTAATACTTTTTTATGTCATAAGAGGCAAGCGAATAAACGAGTTACCTGGTGTTAAGTGATCATCGCCGTCCATAGATACCAGCAACACCAAAGAGGTAAGAAGGAGCTTTTAACCTATGAAAAAAAAAATATATATATGACCACGAATAACTTTTTACAATATAGTCCAATTTTAAAAATATTTTTTTTATTGGCAAGTGTATATACTCCGAAGTTGGTCCCATATAAATTCGAGAAAAAAAAAATTTAACCCTAAGGGTATGAAAATAGAGAATGATTGATTTTTCACTCACATATTATATATATGATCGCGCATAACTTTTGACAGAATAGTCCCAATTTAATTATTATTCTTTGGTTTGAAAGAGAATACCCTGAAGTTGATCCCATATACATTATGATAAGAAAAAACAACCCCAAGGGTAGGAAAACAGGAGATAATTAATAATTCAGTCTCTGAGTTATGTATTACAAATATAGTAAGCTTGTAGTAATTAGTAGATTATAGCCAAAAACAATTATAAAATAAAAACATTTTAACAAAAAATTAAACCGCAGAAAAAACCACAAAGCAAAAAATAATAAACCTTTTACTTTATTAATCTTAATAACTAAATTTTTAAACTAATGTGAGTATACCTAAGTAACTTTAAGGGTCCCTATAGTCTCAGGTTTCATGTGTCTGTATAGAAATACAGAATCCAAAAAAGGACGTATACAGTTTTTCAAACTTTTGGTTGGTCTTTTAAAGATAGGTCATAGAACAGAAGAAATTTTATGCAAATAAAAAAAACTATAATACTTATTTATTTTTTCTAACACTAGAGGGCCCGGCGAACGTTGTCCTGCCCTGATAATAAGAAAAATCTTTACTAATTATATACGTAAACCTTCCTCATGAATCATTCCGTGATGAAACTGATGAAAGCCGTATGAAAATCCGTTTAGCATTTTTTTCAATTTATGGTGAACAGGCAGACATAGACAGGCAGACAGATAGACGGACAGACGAACGAACGAACGCACAGACATACGCGGAAGAGGACTTTGTCTTATACTAATAATGATCATCGTTCAAGCCATATTGTCATATACAATTAACCTTCATTTCATGAGGTAAAAAACTCTACGTTACGCTTAACTAAGTTAAACACGCATTATAAAAGTCTCATAAACTCTTCCACCAATAAATCAAAAATATATCAACCTTAACTTTTTGCATACAGAGATTAAAATAAAATCTATTGTAACCACAGATAAGTGAACAAAAAGTTCGGGATTTAATGTTTTACCTTTTTGTAGCACCTAATTATATCACGGTTTAATCTTATTTAGCAAAAACAAATGAACCTCTTTTCGTCTTTCGGATATTATTATTGTTATTATATAGTTCTAGATATAATTTAATATCATTCGTGAGTCGGCAAGTTCAAAGACATACACGAGTATTTGTAACCAGTTTGAACACGACTTGCATTCGCGTACTATCGTGCGTGACATGATGTGGTTTCGATTTCAATTCATTCATACCAAATGCATTACATTTGATCTTTTGTATTTACATATACACTATGTTTTCTAGAAATATGTCATAGTCAATTTGTTATCTTCACATTTGTTGACAGGAATTTATTAAAGAAACCATAAAAAAAAAAGTGTGTTGTTACTTACGTACAAGCGTTAAAAGTTATACTTATTCGGCTTAAAATTATTATCTTTCGCCTAATTCTATATTTGTAGAAAAAACAACACTAACAATAGAAAAAAGGCATTTAATACATGAAAGTTTTAATACAAAAAAATACAAACAACAAGTACAAAGAAATAAAATGTTGTATAGCTAACATCCGAGTGTCGATTTTTCGTGACGGCTTGCGCGCGCATCGTAATAACTTCAGGGTGTCGGTTTTTCGAGACGGTGTGCGCGCGCATCTTAAAAAATTACTCTCATCATTTTTCCCTAACGCGCAAAAAAGTATAACTTCAATAATATAAAATGGTTATTGGTATGCAGTTATTACATATAATAGCTTCAACATTAATAATAGTATACCTATTGCGAAATTATTATAAGAAACTAGTAACAGATAGTAGAAAAAATGATCACCGTATAATGTGTTATAAAAAACAAACGGTTTACGTGATATGCCACAAAACTCCCTGGAAAGTTCTAACAAGGGAGCCACCATCTTGTTGGAACATTGAGATAATCACTCGACACATGTAATATTATTAGCTACTCGATAATGGCAGTAATAATCTGGAAGATTGGTAGCCAAAAATAAGATTAAAAAAAAATATAGATATACCTTGGTTTTATTTAATTCCCGTTGTTTAGCAATTATTTTCATAAAGTTTAGTTTATATATACTGACAAAAAATGAGTATAAATATTATCTATAATAACTTCCAATACTTTTACTTAAATAAGTCACGTTTCGTGAAGTGAGTTATGGCTTATTCATTATTTCAGTACGAATATTGAAGGTTATTCGATGTTTTATTACTATCAGTACAATGTCGTGGTCACAATTCGTTACGGCTCCTGCCTACCGTTCGCTGCTGTTGTCCTGTCCACATCCGTTTCGATATCGTTTGTCATCGTAGTTTAGTGAACTTAAATGTATAAATAAAAACTTTAACACCCAGCTTTAGGTGTTTAAGATAGATCGATCAAATAGGTATTTTTTTTCCTAAACTTGTTGTTTTCGCAAAAGGATCATTTGGAATTGGCCAAAGAAACGGAGAGAGAGCTGATCGCAATTTGATACGATTCAGTACGTTGTTTTCGCAAAAGGATCATTTGGAATTGGCAAAAGAAACGGAGAGAGAGCTGATCGCAATTTGATACGATTCAGTACTGACTCCTTTGACGAGTTGCATGAGCGTAATGTTAAGTCACCAAGATTTGTTATTCCTGATATACCTAGCTATATACAAGTCAGAGTGAAAGTCGTGGTTTTTTCAAAAAGATTTGGATGCAGGTAAGAGAAGAGAGTCGTTGTTATCAAAGTCCGTTGAATATCTTAAAATTAGCAATCACAAGATTGACAAAATTATCGAAAGATTTGATTGTAGACTCCTTTAGCATCAAGCTCAAAATAGGTGATATTACAAAACAAAGTCGTCTGCCTCGTCAGTTTGCGTAATCGCGATAAACTCAAAAACTACTGGACGGATCTTCATCCGGCTTGCACCAGTAGATAATGTGATTAATGAGGAAGGTTTAGGTATTATAACTTGTCATGGTTTTTTTAATTATCAGGATGTGATAACATCCACTCGGCTCGCTAGTTTCTATGTAAATTCTTTGTATAATTTTCCATCGTAAAGGGTCTTTGTTTAAAACAATAACTTTACATGCACTTTAATTGTGTATAAGGTATTAATCATTTATAATTTACGTCGGTTTAAACTCGTGAAAAATATCAATTACTGTTAATTAATTAAACATTGTGTATAATTGCTGTTAATAATTAACTCCAATATGTTATGCATGAAGTATAGGAAGTATTGTTAAATATTGTTAGTAACTAAATACATTTTATGTATGTATATATATATTGCTAGTAATATGAACAATTTACATCCGTTCCTATTAGTATGTCCTCGATATTAACATGCAACTTCCTTCGTAAGCGTAAAATGTTTATCGTACTAAATTAGCATTAGAATTACATTAATGACTATAAATTAAGAGTCGTTAAGCTAACTATAGAAACGACTACACTTAAAGATTCCCTACAAGATAAGATAGGAAACGAAATAATACGTAATTCTACTATAGAAAATGGGCCATTTTTATGAGTAGACGAGTATTTAAATAAAGACAGAGTTTGCACAAAAGTACTTTCTAGTAGCAAACGTACTACTAAATGTAATGACGATCTACAAATAACTAGAAACGACTAGATGCAGAAGGACAAGGAATCAAATAAGACGGTTATATCTATCAACGCACTAACGCTAATATACAACAATGTATTTCGCTTTGCACCAGAATATATCGGTAGAAAAAATGACTGCATATTGCAGTTTTTATTTAAAGTGACTCATAAATGTAGTAACAGTGCATTTATGTCAGAATTCCGGCATTCACTTTTTTTTTTGTCCTAAAAACTGTAAAAATTACCCACTGGGCTCGATACCCTTTGTTAGGTTTTTAATTACCATTTTCTTCACTACAATCTTCTTTAACTGACAGTACGTACCATTTTTCAAGCAATAACTTTAACGAGCGATTATAAAAACAAAATGGGTAACTTATTTTATATAATACTAGCAATGTACTCGACTTCGTCTGCGTCGAACTTTATGTAAAAGAAGACAGGGTCTAATAAAATTATCTGAATGTATTAAGTTCATTTATTTTATTGATTGATTTTATTTTATTTGTTATCGAACTGAATACGGTATTGACCTAACAAGGTCTTAACAGCTTCACCGGACTACTAAGGCAAGCGCTTAAGTTCATTTACGAGTATATCTACTTTTCTCTCGTACTTAACTCGAGCCGTCATTCAAATTACAATAATTTTTGATATAGTGGACCGATTTTAATGAAACAAAGACTAAGTTATTCTCGAGAACATGCTTTATGATTTTTTGGTGAGGTTTTATTATACTTTAACAGTGATATATGTTCATACAAACAGACAAACAGACAGACGTTACTAAAGATGATTGGAATGTATTTCATTACTTAATTTTTTTCACGAAAATCGAAAAAGTACGGAAGTAAGTAAAAGACACATTAGACATTATTGTTATGTGTATAGATATAGATAAACAGACTGAGGTGTATTACATAGCTGATACACACGACTTCGTCAGCGCTGTTTATTTTCGTCATAATATATTTTACGTACAAAGATAAAACAATAGCACCACACCGCTTGCCCCACTTTTCCACGGTAAGAAAATACAAATAGCTAAACACGCATCGTGTATATAGAGATCATAGTTTCTTAAACCTTTGTATCAAATGGAGCTATAGTGATTATATTCTTGTTAAAAGCCAAGTGCATAAGAAATAAAAAGAGAAATGAGTAGAATTTATCAAATAGCAATGCCTTCGACAGACCTCTGCAATTTTATTTATATATGTAGATTCATACAGAAAATTTTAAACAATAGCATCGAACGCCAAAGCGCCGAATCGCAGCAATACGGCTAAAAAACGACCACTTCTGGGTAGCAAGTTTGATGGTATTCATTAACTGAAATTCAGAAAATATTTTACTAATTGACTAATGCCTGATTTCTGAGGTACTTTAATAATTTATCTAAAAATAATTTATCTGTTCAATAGCGTTTTTGATGCGACAACTTGTCAAATAAGTTTCTGAACACTCAATCATACGATAAATGTCAGTAAAACTCAACAGACAATGAGTTGAGTCAATTGGTAGTTTAACCGAGCATCTCAGAAATCGGTATAAGTAACTTATAACTTCAGAATTAATGTAAACATTTCAATATAAATATAAGTTAAAAACCAAATAAAGCAACTAACTGTGTTGAAGCTAAGAAATGATAGAAAAACATATATCAAAGTTTGCAATGTCAGTCGGTTTAAATAGATCGTAATAATGATAGTGTTATGCTATGTCGTAATGTAGTTCGTACCACTATACCTCTATGCTACCGTTTGAGGCGTATTTTCGTTATTATTTCAGCAAAATTCAACAAGCAACCTTTATAGTAATATTAGATAACTATATTCCTACATCAGTAAACACCAATACTATTTCATCAATCAAATTAACCCTGTTTTGACACCTATTTTGCATGAAGAAAGTTTCTATGCTAACCAGTTTACTATAGCTCGCTATATATTGGTGATACTAGACTATATTTGAGACAAGGTGTTATGGACATAGTGGAAAAAAAAATTGTCGTCAAAAGAGAAAGAATTTGGTACCGTACAGTTCAATGTCAGCCTCCAAGTGTGCCATGATTCATAGAAGTCCACAAGAACACAACTTTATTTCTAACCTCTGCCCGCGACTTCGTTCGCGTGGAATAAACACTTTGGAACGCTAACACGCAGCGGAAGCTCTCAAGAGGAAAACACCGCGATTTTTAAACATTCTTTATTGGTGATCCGCTCTTATGATCTTAATGTGTTCATATAGGTATAGCCTATAACGATACTCAATAAATGAACTATTATATAACATTGAAAGAATTTTTCAAATCGGACCAGTAGTTCCTGAATTTACCCCCTACAACATCACAACGTTACAAACTCACAAACTTTACCTCTTTATAATATTAGTATGGATTACTTCTGGACACATTCCATCGAAAAAATATATATTTTTTAACTAAAATTATAGATTCTCCGTTTTGCAACTATGTTTATCATTTCTCGATGAAATGTTTATTTTTTAAGAAATTAAATATTAATATAAAAAAATGTGGCTGTCTAACACATCATTCTGGAAGAAGCGACTTCGAACTTTTTATTTATTGTAGTTTCATGATTTTTAAATTGTAAGCAGATATAGGTTGTAATAAGCCTGATACATGTAAAATATAAAAATCCCTAAATAAAATAAAGAAAAAAACATGATCAAGTTGTAATTTCACACGGACTAAAATGCAAGAAATTGCTAATAACAGACAATCTAATCTTAGTACGATTCTATTTTTGGTAAAATATAACGCAATTAAAACGCAGTAAACCTACCTACACATTAAATAACCCAAACCACAATAATTCAATTCCCTATTAAACTCACCATAGCCGGCAAAGGAACATAGTGTAATTTATCCATTAGACATTGACCTAAAATGATTTTAAATGTAGCAGTTATTACGTCTAGTACACTTAGTATTGCGGGGTCTTTGTTCGCATTGTGTAACTTAGCTCGTTTACACCGAGAAATAATGGGGCTTGACAAAGCAAACCACAAAACATGAACGCCCACTCACATTGAATATCATACAAACGATGTTATTAGTATGTCTCGCATAAAGTTTTTTTAGTGATTATTTAAATATTGGTTTAGTCACGGTTCATAGCTTATACACGCTTGAAATGAGTTTATATTGTAATAAAACATATTGCTATCGAAATGTTCTGATCTCATTCAAGGTAATATAGATCTGTAATATCGATATTAAAGACATGTAGCAATATATATAATCCACAAATTGTTGAAAGAAGGCGTGAAGAAACAAGTACATAGATATATCTGCTTCGTATATATAGCTATAAGGGTATAGTTGTGTAAAAATTTGTTGTTACATAAAAAAATGTCAGCAAAGCAATTACCCAGGGAAGGTCACATTGTAGTAGATACTAAATACTTAGAAAGGAACGGAAATCAATATACCAACCCACGAAGTATTTTATATATCGAAAACACGAAGATCTTATAATAATTTACTTGGAAATTTAACTTGCAGTATTATACGTGTGCTCCCCAAACATCAGATACATCCTTCAAATATTTGAATACATATTGAACAGTGAAACAGTATACATACAGTGGAACATCTGTAAGTCGAACGTCAAGGGAGACGTTAAAAAAATCCATTTACAAAGTTTTCGACTCACGAACAAATTCGAATTATAGAGGTTTTGTAATAAAAAAATCGATTTGTTGAGGTTAAGATTTATTCTTACTCATTTTGATTTAACACTGGTGACGATTTTTTTAATTTGGTTTCTTATTTTCCTTTAAGCTATAGAGGTAATTATTTTAAAATGACTAAACTAGTAGGTTATAAAATGAAATATCGAGATACAAATACCTGATATATTTTTGCGAGTTTTAGAGAGTAGATATGTACTAAAATGGCTTTTAGGAAATCACTGATTGATTCGACTTATAGAGAGTTGAAATTTTGAGTAACTGAGGTTTTGCGACATGAAGAAAATATATTTTTGAGTTTGAAGACTTTGAACTTATCGAGGTTCGACTTAGGAAATTTCTACTCAACATATAAATATTTATGTATAATACTAACATATCAAATAATCAATCAAGTTTAATGAATAATATAGATTTACTGCAAAACAAACAGATAGTTGATAATAAATTTTCTCGTCATGTATCATCGTAATCGAAACATGTCCTTGTCGCAAAGGAAAATAAATAAGCTGTTTAGGATTCAACTATACAAAAATAACTCAAAATTAAAAATTAATTATAATTTTATTTCCAATATTATTCATAAAATATGGTCATATTACTCTTACGATAGATTTCAAGCGGATAATTCATACGGATACAGTTTTCTACATGAAAAATTCAATCAATCAAACATTGTCACGAATATAAGTCAACACGGAATAAATAATTAATTATATCCTTTCAATAACACGAATTGCAAATGAAGTGATAAACCTTTGATTTAAACACTATAAAAGTAACCACCTAAACCTCTCAAAGTCGTCACGATTTCATGCTAATCTTATTTGAATGTCGGCGTTTATTAGTTCTTATCTCTTGTTTATCATGAGAAATCATAGGCACAGTATACATATGAAAGACAGTATGGAAACTACTTATAAACGCTCGGACCGGCACACTCACACAAACATTGTTAGAATAACAAAATAAAAGCCCTCCAGTTACCATTTGCTAAAGAATTTTTGTAGCATTTCAGTGCTTGCGCGATACGGTGACACACAAATATACATCACTGCTACAACACTACACGATCAGTCCCACACACGTGCACGCCTACACGCTTACACATGAAAGTGGAAGGGTTTACTTTTTTCCCTTATCGAACTGAAAAACTCTCAATCTTCCGATAATAAATATATGGAGGAGTTGTTGAGGCGTGTATGCTTGGTACACATATACGTTTCAACAACTCATACATAGATGAATGGTTAGCTAGGTTAGCTAAGATAGGTCGCAATTTTGCATGCAACAGGCAACAGCCAAGCCGAGGTGTGCCGTGCACCCTTGAGCTGGTGCCAAAATAAAATCGGCTGAGTGCCTTAAGCGCTCGCCTTAGTAGTCCGGTGAAACTGTTAAGACCTTGCTGGGTCACTAGCGTAGACGTTTAGAAAAAAAAAAAAAAAAATGTAGCATTTCAGAATTCATGACCAGTGTTATTACTTTTTCACATGTGCACATTAACTAAAATATTTCATACAAAATTTAAGCAATATTACACAATATGATGTTAAATAATTCAAGGATACAATCTAACAATAAAAGCCTACTTGAGGAATTAATATCCTGTAAACACAACCAGGTACATGTATCGTAATTAACATAGGTTCATTGGAACCTACCAATAAGCCGAAGATTTCGAAGAAGGAAAATATGGTAATAAAACCCTCGCATTATAGTACGGTCTTGTCTAAGGGCCTTTCATCTGTGGGTATGTTCTTACAATTTCACTTAAAAAGTCAATTTATCCCTTCAGGTTTACGGCATTTACTATCTTTGATCATTCATCTCTCATTCATTCATCATTATTTAAGACCGGTTTAGATTGTGATCAAACGGTATCAAACGGTAACCTATAACGCATAAAAAAACTTATTTAATGTATCTGCACTTAAATGGTCTTTAACAATAAATGTTGGAATTAATAATTGCTCTTAAAATTGAAATGGTTTAACAATAAGGGTTGTAAAAGCAAGATTCTTTAGGTATATTAACAAAAAATATATATATTTAGAAATACTCCATTTATCCCAAAAATTACAAATAATACTCCTAAATAAAAGATAGCGACAGCGCTTCTTAAATTAATGTTTACATTTCCACATTCAGTACCTTATTTTATCGCAAACATATTCCCATAAAACTTGAGTACACAATTCATTGTAATGTATTATGTGAAAAACGTATATTTTCTCATATTACATTAACAATGCGAAAAATGCGTGCTTGAGCAATGCCGGTTCGACATAATGGCACGCATTCAGGCCATTAGGCTGATTAATTGCATAAAAATCATACATTTTGATATATTTCCTATAGAAAGCTTGAAATACTGAAAAATACCACAATATAAATTCGATTCGTTCCTTTAAAACAAACAACAGCTAAAAGAGTTAAACAGCTAGAGAGTTTGTTTGGATGAACGGTCTAATCTCAGGAACTACGGGTCCGATTTGGAAACTTCTTTCAGTGCTAGATAGCTCTTTTATCAAGAAAGGCTATAGGCTACATATCAGGGTGCTTTTCCTTGACAGAGTTTCCGCTGCCTGTTAGCATTATCCCAAAGTAACTACTCTACGCGAATGTGGTCGCGAGCAGAAGCTAGTATACAATAAATCTAATAAAATAACAAAGTGAATACTGGATAAATACAATCCATATATCACTCGGCAGAGGGAAATCTCCATCCTCTATTCCTCTGCCGATTTTATTAAACCTCTTTTTAATTTTTTTGCCAATGTTGTTGTTATTATTGGCGAGATTTAGTCTGTTTAATAAAAACATTATAAAATGTTGATTTTTTTCTATTAATCTTCAATTAACCCTCAGACATGAATCAGAGTCTTTGCATAGTCCGCGCCAAACTTTTTGACCACTCTGAATATAGTTGCGTAATCACAAAATCACAAATTTACGTATTAATAGGTATTTTATTATACATATAACATCGAGACAACGATGATAAATGCCAATTTAGATTCCTATAATACTACTTTTACATTCTTTTGTATTAAGCTCTTAATGATATTATGCGCAAGCCCGTACTTATGGCTAATTTCAGGGCGGTCAAAAAGTTTGGCGCGGACTAATATGTGTTAATCCTTTTCCTCCCATTTCTTTGTTTGGTCAATTGAACATTCATAAAACAAGAGAATCATATATAACCGATTCTAAGAATACTATAGTAGGGCTATAAAGAAACTCTGAGAAATTGATTTTTGCTCTCATAATTCCCACAATTATAACTTCTATATAAACTAGTGAACATTAGTGAGTGCGTGCATTATTGCCTCAAGTTAAGAGGAAAGTCATTTGGGACTGAGATTAAATTAAACATTGCAAAATGTTTTCTAAAGTAAGTTATTCAGTAATTCGCCATTAGTGTGTTGAAATGATAAAATGTTTTAAATTCTATATGAACGAACATATTGTTGCTACATTATAAATCATTATTGATTGTTAATAGAATTGTCCAATTCTCTTACAATTTACAAAGTACTTACTATTTCTAAATTTTTACTTCTATTTTTATTCAAGTAATTAGCAACATGAAAATTAAAAGTAAGTAGGTAACAGTTTTTTGGTTGAATATTCTCAAATGTATTTAAAAAAATTATAAAAATAATACTTGAATTTAAATTACTAACGCTTAATGTGACGTCACGTGATTTATTAAAACTGCGATAATAATAATAGAAACTATTTTACAGGTCCTGACAGTCCTCCTGGTAGTTGTAAAGTGCCAGGCGATTTTCCCGTTGTTCCATCATCATCATCATCATCACCCGGCCTTTTCGCACCAGGAGTTGCAAAAAGAGGACGGCCCTCATCATCCTGTCGGAATCCATCACCCCATTCCGATACCCATACATCACCATGTGCCACTCGTGCCGCAAGCAATACCGATTCATCATGATCATTACGTATGTACTTATTCTATAATTTTCAGCTCGATGAAGGTTCAAAAATGATACAACTGATACACAGATAATGTAATATATTCAGGAAATGTAAACTAGGCTTTTGAATAATAATAATAATATATTTTAATGTTCCAAGTCAATGCATACATCATTTACTGTAATATTGGTATCTGCACTGGTTACAAATCGTATCGCAGATATCACAATTTCATATAAGGAGAACTAAAACAAACAGTGACTTGAAAACATGTAATAAATAAAAACTTAATTCGACTTAGCTAAATATGTCACATAATTATTATTGTATAACACGGTATTCCGAGTGAGACAAGAGTGTTTTAAGATCGTAATTAGTGAATTGTTTTTAATATAGAAATGTATGAATTGAATTATCGACATTATAATTACAATTTGTATTGTGGTATTAGTATTTTTTCTATATTTGTGTAATTTTGTGAAGTTAATCATTTGAAAGCGAGTTTTTGAATAGTATGTCTGTTGAATTGATTAATCCCTAGTGTATTATTTGCTTGTCTGCTTTTTGAATGTTCCTAAATCTTTCATATAAATAAAATAATAGAGGTATGCCGTTGTGCACGCATTACTCAAAAACTACTAAATAAATATCGATATATTTTTATAGGTTTAATTCACACATACTTGGACCTTATCCAAAAAATAATAATTACAACAATTTTAAGAATACTATTTTATAAATACAACGCATTCAGGAATGTGTTTTCGTACCGTGGAGAAAAGGGGACAGCGGTGTGGTTCTTATGTCTTTTTCTCTGTCCATAAAATGGATTTCTAAGACAATAAACAAAGAAGACGATGAAGAAACTACTCCTGCGAGACTAATGGTCCACTGACTAATGTGATACATTTTGCTTCTCATTTTTTGAGGTTGAAAATATTACTTAATACTCATTAGTTACATTTAAAATACTCTTTTTCCTGCTCTTGCTACATTTGAGTAGGGATGGTACGTCATGTTTTCTTTCTTCATGTTGTACACCGAGTTTTGATACACTGTTTACAACTTGTCTGTCTATCGTCAACCCTCCTTGAGATCTCCTTAGAAAATAAATATAAGTAGTATTTGGCACAGCAAAAGTAAGTTTACAATTTTTAAGGAATTCCGCAATTACATATTACTTTAGATAAACCATATACATTTTAATTCAGTTGTTAAAAGTTCTTTAAGCTATGACTTTTGAAAATAAATGAATACATATTTTACTTTCATTAATATTTCCTACTTGCTTCGAAAAAAATCATGAATTTGTTTTTTAAACAGATTGTTTAAAAAATCATTAAATTAACAACTTCTAACTCACACAATAACTT
Organism: Antheraea mylitta; assembly: GCA_014332785.1. Taxonomy (NCBI): domain Eukaryota; kingdom Metazoa; phylum Arthropoda; class Insecta; order Lepidoptera; family Saturniidae; genus Antheraea; species Antheraea mylitta. The sequence continues at coordinate 3,474,696 of JACEII010000019.1, forward strand.
TAATTATACAGATAATTTTATTATTTTGAAACCTGCAATGTTAACCCAAGTTTGTTAAGATTATAAATTGTGATAAGTAATTCTTGCAAGCATTAGTTGTTTTACACGTAATAATGCTTGAGTTATTACTTCCCTCATATTTCTATTATCTTATAGAGGAAGTGTGTTAGCGGCCTTGCCCGTGTTACAAACTATTCATTTCAGCATAAATTTGAGTTAGTTTTAAAGTCAGTTTATATGATTTTGAAAACATCGGAAATATTTATTTACATTACTCTCACTCCGTAAGAAACTATATTCAGTTTCTGTATTTATTTATACAGAAATCAACAGTTAATTATTACATAACTATGTTTTACTATGGCTTATCTAAATCTTATTTAATAATGGTAATCCATAGTAGAAAAATAAAAAGGTGCACGTGTATACGTATTGTGAGTGAGTGAGTAATGTGTATATTTTTGTGAGTTTAGTTTATAAATAAAATATATCAGACATTAATTATAAGAATCTTAAAAAAATCATCGATGATACAATCTCCTTCTCTGATTCGTATTTTTAGAAAAAATATAACTAAATGTAAGTATATATAATAATGTATATGTATATATGTAATATAGTTTAATCAATATTTGTACGTTTGGCCTTTTTTACTCAATAAAAGAGACCAAACTATTTTAAACTGTTTTTATCAAGGTTTTGAAAATGATAACCAAGAAAAGGTTTATTGTCTTCTGTCAAAAATGTTAGTGTCGTAAGGTAAGTTTTTGTAAGTGACTACAAAAATACATAATCATTCGATACTAAGAATGTGTTACTAGTACAACAATTACGGAAATATAAAACATTACATTCGAATTACTTTTTGTACATAACAGTCATAGATAGATATTTAGTTGATGAAGGCACTACTTTACGGAAATGCCTAATGAAAGATAACAGTGGAAGATACTTTTTTATAAAGACAGAAATCTAACATTCACAAATATATATAACTTTATATATAAAAATAGATGTCGGTTTGTATTTAGGAACCTAATATTGATAAGCTCAAATACAATTTAACTAATTACCATGAGAATCGACACACGTAACTGTTACCTTTTTTTTATGTCATATAGGAGGAAAACGAACATGCGGGTCACCTGTTGTTAAGCGATCACCGCCGTCCATAGACACTAGCAACCCCAGAGCAGTCGCAAGTGCGTTGCCAACCTGAGTTTAAGGGAATGGTGAGAAAGGGAGAGGAGAGGGTGGGGAGGGGATATGGGTCTGCGGCGTTCTCACTCACCGAACGAAACGCAACAATGCAAGCATTGTCACTTCACGTCGGTTTTCTGTGAGAGGGTGGTGCTACCCCGGACGAGCCGACCCATTCATACTGAAACCAATAATAGCTTCAGCGTGACTCTACCACCTACAGTACACTACTTTATAAAGAAGACTCATATAGTCACATATTTTACTAGAATTTAACACTAAGATCTGACTGTACAATAAGTTTCATTATTATTAAACTGTTATATTGTAACTAAACAAGAGTTCACTCATAGAAATATCAGTTTCATTTAAATGTTTCTTTAGTCATTCCCAGAGTACAAATTCTCGTATGCTGTTCATGATCACCACACTGGTGATGTGAAGTCTCAACATGAATTCCGACACGGTGACTTGGTGAAAGGCGGGTACGAGCTAGTAGAACCGGACGGCAGATTCAGAAAAGTGGAGTACAAAGCTGATGACCACACCGGGTGAGACATAATATTTTCAAATATTAGGTATTGTTTGATGCTTTGCTTTGTATGAAAAATGACCAGCATTATATACTTGTTTCGAAGGGACCACGCGTTTCATCGGAATGAATTGTGGACTGTCTTTTATTTTCTAATTTGTACTAATATTATAAAGCTGAAGAGCTTGTTTAATTGATCGCGCTAATCTCAGGAACTATTGCTTGGATTTAAAAACTTTTTTAAATTATAGATATAACATTTATCGAGGAAGACTTATAGGCTCTATATCATCACGCTAAGACAAATAGGAACGGAGCACCAATGAAGAATGATTCAAAATCGTTTTTTTTCCCTTGACGCTGCGTGTTAGCGTTAGCCCAATGTAACTATTCCACGCGGACGAAGTCGCGGGCATAGGCTAGTTTTAGGTAATAAATTAATTAGGTATTTTAATTCATATTCATGTTTTATTAACTGTAATAAAAATGCCTAAGAAAATAAAAAATTGAAAAAATATTTTAGTAATAATTATAGTTATTATGTTATCAGCAACGTAAATATTTTTTTATTATTTAAGTATACAACATAAGATGGTATTTTACATAATCTCATCAAAATGTTAAATTTATGGTATAATATATATAATGGTATAATTTATAATAGATTAAATTTGATACAAACGTAACTTAAGATCAGAAACTACTATGTATTTTTAAATAGACTAAAATATATAGAATAACGATAATGCAACGAGAAATGTACATGTGACAGATAACAGTAGGCCTTATACGGAACAGGTGTCTTTGAGAAAACTCATATAATTTATATCATTATTTAGAATCAGATGTCTTACAGGAAAAACAAAAACAGACAAATATAAACAACAACACACTCAAGCACACACAAACACACGTCGGAATGCACGCACAAAATAAATGTTACACAATATTCTAACCAAATTCACACACTTAACCTGTCGTTATACGAAATAAAAAAAATCATTACTTTATAATTGGCACTTTGCAATTATATTCACATGTTTTTAAAATACCATTATTGTACTGTGAAGTTATTATAAAAATAATTTAAAATTTCCAGCGCAATAAAATTGTTAGTCAATTAGGTGAAACATAAGTGCATTAAATATTTCACGTTTATCGACATTTTAGATTTTATATTATTTGGTTTATTTTTTATACAATTCTTTCAATTATTTACCTTTGATTAACCAATTGCAAATGTAACATAGGACAACATTGCTCCATATATCGCATGCTTACTTTTTGTAATAACGTATGTTTTTCAAAACAATATTTATAATCGCGGTACATTAATTGCGATCAGTTTATATGTTACTAGACTCTACCCGTGACTTCGTCACTGTGGAATAGTTATTTTGGGCAAACACTATCACGCAGCGAATACTCTTAAGAGGAAAATAAACCCGATTTATTTTTTCTTTACTGGTGTTGCGCTCCTATTGGTCTTCGGTGATATATATAGCGTATACACCTTCCTCTGCAAATGAGCTATATAATACAGAAAGACATTTTCAAATCGGACCAGTAGTTATTAAGATTTCCCCCTACAACTTCACAGATTCAAAAACTTTACCTCTTTGTAGTATTAAGTATAGATTTAAATTTGTAACACTATCGGCTTAAGATGAAAGAAAACATCGCGAGAAAACCTGAACCTGAGAAATATTCTTGAAGTACCATTGTATGTGGAAAAACATACAACTATGGATTATTTAGCAATTTAAATCGCCAATATGACGTGAGCGGATGTGGTAGTTATGCCCACATCTTCCATCCCGAAGAGGTCTATGGCCCTGCAGTGGGTCTCTTACAGGCTGATGATGATGATTATTCTATTTTACAGATTCAATGCAATTGTACAACACTCATCGCCGCATCATCACGTTCATCTCGCTCATCACATTTAAAAGCATCAGTGTCAAGCGAACCCACCGTTACTACCAGTTCCAGATTACCAACTTACGGCTACTTATCATATATACACACCTATGAAAATGTTTTTATTTGAATGTTCAATAAATTAGTACTCATTTTCTCAATTATTTGCGTTTTAATTACTTTGATTAAATGTATACTTCGCATAGTTGTGGTATAATTGTTACGAGATATATATTTCTTTTGGAGACTTCAAACGATAATGATATAAACAGTATGTTAGAAAAGATGTGGGTAAATCAAATTAATTATTTTCTCCATACAGTAATGTCCTATTAGGTGCCATATTAACAAAACAGGCGACAGCCCAAGCCGAGGTGTGCCGTGCACCCTTGAGTTAGTCGCTCAAACATCCCAAATCGGCTGAGTGCCTTCAGCGCTCGCCTCAATAGTTCGGTGAAGTTGTTGAAGCTGTAACGACCTTTCCAGGTCAACAGCGTTTACATTTCGAAAAAAAAAAAAGTGCCATACTTGAAAGCGATACGTGCCCCTTAGACAATTTTTATAATAGTTTTTATAACAAAGGAAAGAAATATATATTATTTTATCCATAATAATAAATGAGCTTTGTTTTAAATAAATGAACACATGAGTTGTTAAAGCGCCTTGTAAATACATAACAGCAAATTAACCACTCTCGGTGTAATGGAAAAAAAATGCTTACAATTACAAATAACAGTAATTATAGACACTTTTTGGAGAAATTCTAATATACACAAGTTGAGTTATACATGTATTATCTTATCATCATAATCATATAGTTCATACAGTAAAAATTGTAGTGCGCCAAAATTGTTAGTAATGTAAAGATTGATCACATTATATGATCTTCTGTAAGGAACGCTAGTATAAAACCATATTAATTTATTTGTGTCCTTCTCTATAACAATATGTTTTCTCGAACTAACTATGCTGTTGGCCTAGGAAGGCCTTTACAGCTACTCCGGGCTACTAAGTGAGCGCTAAGGACACAGCCGATTTGATAACTAGTACAAAGCCGTAAGGCACACCTCGGCTTGGCCTGTTGTCCAATATCGCGAACCTGACTGAGCTAAATTAAGCTATGAATTATACATTTAAAATTGTATGATTAGCGAAGGCAGTGGACATGTCAGGCGAAAGTCATAGGCGGGCGATGGCGACTGACGCTCTGGACAGGAAAACCTACCTGGGATGCCGATGCCGTGCGTAGGGCACGAAGACAGCCGTGACAATTGGCGGAGCGACCCGTGTCGCCAAATAGCACGCAGCTCGGAATATCGGTAGAGGCAGGGTTGCAGAAGCGTTACATAGTGGAATGGTCACTAAAGCACTTAACGTACCTGGGACGTAGGCGACAGTTATGACATGGATATGGATATGGATATGGAGTGTCCGTACACCTGACAATTGTGACATTTTGAGGACACGAACGTTTTGCGCGAGGGCTCAACGTTAACGCCAATGAGGCTACACTGAGAGGACAGATTGAAGATAGCTTTACCCTCCCTGAAGCAGTTCAGAATGACCAACACTAGGTTGTAAGGAACCTTTATACGTGGGTGGTATATGCGATTTACCTCGCGGACAGGAAAATCTCGCTCATTAAGTTCGTCCGATGTTGCCTCGATCGGGATTTCTACCGAAAACAATATGTCCATTATTTGCTTTTTTTTAATAATATCGTAGGTATAAATATGTGGGTATTAAAGTGCGATATGAGTCGAAAAAACCTGTCTGTACTCGTAAAGACAAAATTCATATTCCCTACCAGACAGTTGCAATACGTTCGCACATATATATTATAATAATGGTAGTTCACTTCTAGATGTCCATCACTTCAGTTCACTTCTATCTTTTATTTCACTTCGAATTCCTTTCGATTACTAGAATAGAACCAACTATTCTCAGTCACCCCGTGGCGAGATAATATACCTCATAGAAAGCAGATTAAAAGCTATGAAAGCCTCTTTTATTTCCAAATAATTCGGGCATGCTATTTTTCCGACGCTTCAGCAGCTCACCAACTTTTTATCTATAACAACGGGTTGCTCGAGACACCTGAAGATAGAATGACCTATATACAAGTCGTAACCATTTATTATCCAGATATAAATGTTAACAATAAAATACTAGACTTTTTTAAAGCAGCAGTACAAGAGGATAAAGAGGAGGATATCGATTAGTTCAAAACTGTATAATTCTAACTTCTTTGGGTTTTGTATTTATATTGTAATATATATTTAAAGCAGAAAATAGTATTTTAAGAATTCTAAGTAAATACTATATGTACACAGTTTCGACGACCTACATATTTTAACTGCAGTTTCCTTTTAACGTTATTGATTAATACACACCCATCCATAGGTCGAGAAAACTCACAAAATTAATATATAATTACAAATAAGTAGACTGTATTACAGGATATCGATTGTTAAGAAGCAACATGCATATTGTATAAATACTCGGGCAGATCACGATAGAGTACAGGTGTGTTGAACAACGCAGAACATCACAATGATTTGGAAGGTAAGCGCATTGTTTGTTCTGGTGGTCTTCAATTCCATTCGGTTTAAAAGACTAAGTGATTTTTTTTTCGATCTAACTACGCTATTGACACTACAAGGTCTTAGCAGCTTCACCGGAGACTAAGTGATGATGGCTCTTTCTTTGAAATGAAGAAAATTTAATAACGAAACTAAAACATAGTGGTAGGACTTTTGAAGTGAAATCCTCTTTAGGCACGTTGAGGCGTATTTTTTGGCACGATATTAATTTCGCGTCATGGCATGCTAGTAAGTGTGCCCGACTGTATTGCGCTTGCGCGGCTTGCATCGGACTAGTGTCGCGTAGTATAAGACCCTGTGTACATAATTTTGATATTTTGTATTGAAATTGTGCAGCTCATCATATGTTTGATGAATTAATAAACTGTGTAAAAATATATATACATATTATTTGGAGTAGTAACAGATGTAAAAGAGAGACTAATGATAATAATTTCAATTTACAAGTCATGAAATTTAATTATTTCACGCCACAATTAACTAAAACATTCAACTTAAATTCCATTGTTTTGAGGTTTCATTTTTGTCGGCACATCTTATACTTCTGTTTTTCTGTTCTTCGACTTTCTGTTTTTTTACTTCGTCCGGCTAACTAACAAGTTGAATATTTGTCACCAAACAATTTACAAGTTTATTTCAGTGGTTTCACCCGAATCTGAGTAACACCCACAAGTTTAAAATTTGTTGCCGAATGCAGATACTTATTTGTTTATAGAATCTACACTTAAGAGTAAGCCCCTCTCCATATTTAAAGAGTTTAATATCTTAGACCATCGTCATTTAACACTAGGTGAAATTGTCGTCATATTTTAAAACACCTAAAGTATTTAATTTTTTTTTATAATATAAAAACATATAATATTAAAATTGTATACAATATCTGCATTATATTATTACAGGCAAACTCATTGACAAGTGACTTTTGAATTGATAATATTCCATGTTATTACACAAAAGTTAAATACGTATTAAATACTTGCTTCAAAAAGGTTTTGTACTAAATGCACCGCGCTCGACCGGGGCAAGTTCGCGTTATCCATTCTTCGCAAGTCTAACCTAACCTAACCTAACCAAAACGATACAAAAGAGCAAGATGGCGAACAATCAGCGAGTGCGATGTATTTAAAACATAACCTTTTTAAAGCAAGTATTTAATGCGTATTTAACTTTTTTGTAGTAACAATGATTATTTTTATAGAATAAGCGCTTAATTAGTTAACACAAATGTAGGAAATAATCGCAAATATATAAATGAGTCTTGTAAAATACAAATAAGATTTTTTATTAACATTAATTTTCAGGCACTAACTTTACTAGGGTTAGCACTATGTGTATTGGGCGATCTCCACGCGACTTCCGAGCAAAAAGTCCTAATACGTCATAAAAAGATATCTCACGATAAACACCACGACGATCATGGGCCATACGAGAAATATGTAAGTAAATTTCATATCACTATATAGTTAAAAGCAAAGTTCTCTGTGAACAAACTTCTGTCTGTTCGTGATAAACGCAAAATATACTAAACAGATTTTCACCAGTAAATAAAGTGATTCCTGAGAAAAGTATATAATTTGTCAAGGTTAGTTTATATCATCTGAGCGCGACAACGTCCCTCGGACCCACTAGTTACATATAAACAGAATAGCTTCAATTAAAAAATATACTAAGCTGCACGTAAGAAAGGACCAGAGTTCTTTGTTTAATCTTTATTCAGTACTAACTTTTTCTTACTGTTGCAAGTACATATTTTTTGTTATATTCTGGATGGAAATTAGCCAGTTCTGTTTAAGATCGTATTAGAGCCTTAATCGTAAAAGAGTAACGAACAGACAGACATACTTTCGCATTTATAATAGTAAGGATTCTTTAAGTATAATGTTAACTTGCAAATACAATAAACATAAGATATTTCATACGACTTTTATCGTAATGGATATAATTTTAAATATACAAACTTAAGTCTGGTACGTACTTAATATAAAAGAAAAGTCCTCCACTTTGCTTAATGATGCTTATAATGTTATAAATTTATTCAGGTCAAGATAAATTAATCCAACAATAACATCGTAGAGCGAATAACAATAATTGCTTGTAATTAGTTAAAGCGTACAAGGTTACACGTATCTATATACTTTGATCAGAGCTGAAGATCATTACACTGGCTTATTCATTTTTATAAAACCGAAGATTGTATGGATAATATTTCACTATCTTTTGTTCTTTAGTTGGACAAATTGTATTTCTTGTACTTGGTTAGTAGAGTACTGTTTCAGACCGGATTACATCTAATGAGGAAATACGTGCCTCGCTCGGTGTGACTCAATTCAATGTTAACTAAAATTTATGTAATATAGACATACATAATCTAGAAACACACCCTAATATTTACAGGCTGAAATATGACAAATTCCGAAAACGTTTATTATTAAATTACCATGTACTTACATCAGATATATACCCGTGATAAGTTTTAGTAAGCAGAGATGCTTCTTGTCTCACATATGACGAATATTTGAAATTCGAAATGTTTGATTAGTTGCTAAAACTAATCATAGAAATCACAATAATGTTCAAATAGAAAACCTATAACTTTTTTTTATACTTAAAACACGCGACACAGTGACACAAAACCTTACATCACTGCTACAACATCACACACATCACCTATACACACGTGCACGCTACACGCTTACACGCTGTTTTTCTTTTTCAGTGAAATAAACGATAAAGAGTTCTACCCTTATTTTTCCTTAACCTATCCTATCCTATATAGTTTTGAGGAATTTTTCCAACACAAAATACATATAGGAGTTGTTGAGGCACGTATGTTTGGTACACATGTATGTTTCAATAACTTATATACGTATATCTAGATAGCTTAGCTTAGGTTATCTCAGATAGGTCGCGTTTTTTGCACAAAACAGGCGACACCCCAAGCCAAGGTGTGCCGTGCACCCTTGAGTTAGTCGCACAAACATTCCAAATCGACTGAGTGCCTCTAGCGCTCGCCTCAATAGTTCGGTAAAGCTGTGAAGACCATTCCAGATCAATAGCGATTTCATTTTGAAAAAAAAACCATAGGAGGCAATCGAACAGGTGGATCACCTAATGTTAAGTGATCACAACCGTCCATAGACACTAGCAACACCAGGGGAGTCGCAAATGCGTTGTCAGCCTGTGTTGGGGGAAGGGGTGGGGGAACGAAGAGGAGAGAGAAAGGTGAGGAGAGGTGGGCCTTCGGCGCTCTCAGTGACCGAACGAAGCGCACCAATGCAAGCACTGTTACTTCACGTCGGTTTTCTGTGCCCCGGGCGAGCCAACCCATTCATGCTGAAGCCAGTAATAGCGTCAGCGTGGCTCTACCACCCAAAAAACTAAGTTTATTATCTCAATAATTACATTGTAATATTACTGTTTAGTATTTATTGGAATACTAATTATAAAAAATAAACATTTATTTATAAGGGGTTATCTAATTCTTTAAAAATTTGCTCAGGAAATGTCATACCCATCATACGAGTTCGAATATAAAGTAGATGATCCTCATACTGGTGACAAAAAGGGCCATGAAGAAAAAAGAGACGGCGACGAAGTCAAAGGCATGTACTGGCTTATGCAACCCGATGGTAGAAAGCGCATTGTGAAATATTACGCTGACAAAAAGAGCGGGTGAGTTGAATTTAATATATGAATAAGTTTCACTGATTTCATCGCATTTTATTTCTTTTTGCTTAATGTTTACGATGTTTCACAATATTAATTATATTTCGCATAACTATATATAGAATTAGAATGTGTAAATCATATATATGTTTATCATCATATGGGCCCCCATCGAAAACCAGTGTTGCAGTACTAGGTACTGTGCCGCAAATTTTGTTGAATAGGTTCGCTAATTGTTGGACATTTTTTTTCTTTTCATTTTAAAAATGTATAACAAATGTTTCATTTAATTTGTTTGTGTAATTTAATTTAATTATATAATTGTTCCAACAATAAAGTACTTCTTTCTTCCTTTCCTTTATTTCTAAAAATGATGCTATTTAGTGACAGTCTACTATGGAGTAGTTATACCATGGAGTGTCTTACTGTCCTTATTCTTACTAGTAATATAAATGTAAATGTGAGTTTGTGTGTTTGTTACGCTTTCACGTCGTAATAACTCCATCGATTATCATGGAATTTTGCATACAGGTTACCACAATATGGGCTAAGCCGCAAGCATATACTAGTGTATATAATAAATGTTATTAATAATCAATTTTCATATAACTAGTCTTCTAAGAACTCTGTACTAAAAAGATACCGTTATCTAAATCCATTAAGATATATCTATTGTGGATTTAAGTATTATTTACCTAATCTTTTTTATATATAAATTTCTACGGTACGTGTGTATGTCACTGAACTCCTCCTAAACGATTAGACCGATTTTGATGAAATTTTGTGTGCGTGTTCTAGTGGATTCGAGAATGGTTTATATTTGGTAGTTTGGTGGTGTTGGTTCAATGGTTTACATACACATTACATACAACTGGACGCGATAGATGGCGCTGCGATCAGATTATAGGTTTTTTTATTATCAGGATGGGACAATGTCCACTAAGCCCACCAGTACATTATTAAAAATGTTGTTTTTATGTCATAAGAGGCAAACGAACAGTTGGGTCACCTGATGTTAAGTGATCACCACCATCAATAGGCACTTGCAACACTAGGGGTGTCGCAACTGCGTTGCCAGCCTGTGTTGAGGTAGGGGTGAGGGGAGGAAGAGAAGACGAAAGGGGGAAGGTAAGAAGGGGTGGGCCTCCGGCGCCCTCACTGACCGAACGAAACGCAACAATGCAAGCACTGTTACTTCACGTCGGTTTTCTGTGAGAGGGTGATACTATCCCGGACGAGCCGACCCATTTATACTGAAGTCAGTAATACTACTTCACTACCTCACTTTGGCTCTACCACCTACAACGTTATTTATCTTACTTTTATCATTCCTTATAGATTTCATGCAGATGTAGAATACATTGGTCACGCTAAACACGATAAAGATCATCATAAATCACATCATATTCCTCATCATCCAGATGTGGAACATAAGTCTATAGTAATAGACTATGACAAAAAACATGACGAAGGTGGATATAAAGTAGAGGATCATGAAGAACACGACATGAAAGACTACCATCACGACGATAAACATGGATACCCATCTGAAGAACAACCCTTCATAGAGTTATTCCAACCAGTGCCCTACAAGCGACCTCTCCCTTAGGGTGCAATTCAACAGTAAATTATTAATGCTATTCCAGAAAGATAAGGTAGAGATATTTGAGCTTCTTACAAGACTTACCAGCGGCGAATGAAAACGTAACTGACAATGTGATAATATCATTATATAAGTATTATATTTAGCAAATTATAAAAGCAATCGAATTTAATCAAATAAACATAATTTTCTGATTGCTTTATCCTGCCTTTTTTATTATACCTATATTACCCCAGTCGTTCAAAAATGAATCATGAAATGAACTAATCAGTACAAATACTGATTACTCTTAAATTTACTATTTATAGAATAACAATACAATACAAAAAATCAAGCCAGTCATAACTGTCGACTGAAGAGAAAACTTAGCATCTGTGTTTTTTTTTTATATCAAAGGAGGCAAACGAACTGGTGGGTCACGTGATGTTAAGTGATCACCACCGCCCGTCCATAGACACTAGCGACATCAGAGACGTCGCAAGTACGTTGCCAGCCTGTATATGGGAGAAGGGGGAGAGGAAGGAAAGGGAAAGAAGGAAAAAGGAAGGGACGTGGGCTTCCAGCTCTCTCACTGACCGAACGAAACACAGCAATGCAAGCACTGTTATTTCACGTCGGTTATCTGTGAGAGGGGTGCTACTACCCCGGAGGAGCCGACCCATTCATTCTGAAACCAAATAAGTTCTGTTTTGAATCCATACATTTATTATGGTGTAAATCTATTAAAACAAATTGAAATTGAACTGTAAGTTGAAATTACTAAATCTGGTTTTCACATTTATTGGCATTCCGAGCAATAATTATATACATTTCTATATAGTTTATGAATTAATCAAATATATGATCTCGATGACATATCTGAGCACTATATCACGTGATTTTATGACGTGATAAACACGTGATATAGCGTTCAGATGTCATCTCCATACATTTTTCCGTTTTCTATTAGCGTTAGTGATTGTAGATAAGCAACTTGGATACACCCCCAGGCCGCTAAATACGCGTTGCTAGTCACAAACCTCGCAAACACAATACCGGTCATGCTTATCATGCTTATCATATCATGGCGCGAAATTATATATTTATCACCTGTTAAAAATACCGCTCGATGTGCCTAAAGAAGTTTCACTTCAAAATTTTTTTTGGATTATGGAATAGTAATATATCAGAAAATAAAACAAGAAAATTGATATAAAAAGAAAACTGACTTAAAAAAATCTACCCTAAGAAAAAAGGACCAGGATGTCATTGACCACAGTTAGGCACCTACCTAGTTTTCAATTATTGTTTTTATATCACAGTAGGCAAACGAACAGGTGGGCCACCTGATGTTAAGTGATCACTACCGTGCATAAACACCAGCAACACCAGAGGATTCGCAAGTGCGTTGCCAGCCTGTGTTGGTGGGGAAGGGGGAGGGAAAGAAGTAAGAAAAGGAAGGTGGGCCTCCAGCACTTTTACTGACCGCAGGAAACGCAATAATGCAACCACTGTTACTTCACGTGGGTCTTTCTGTGTGTCCAGTGGCACTACTCCGCGCGAGCCGACCCATTCATGCTGACACCAGTTATAGCTTCAGCGTGGCTCTACCACCTATAAAACTGTCATATACCTACTGATACTTCAATCACTATACATTGCCCATTCGTTTTTGAAGAGTACTCTAGTGTATCTTCGGAACCCAGGATCTGATGTTAATGTAATAAAATGGGTGCCTCTTCAAAGTATCTCTTACCAATAAAAAAATATTTTTTCCAAATGTTTATAAATGAAGAACTCAGATAACGAACTTAAAAAAAAAACAACCAAATTAAGAACATTCTCCTTTTTGGAGTAGGTACCTTAAAACACATAACAAAGTACGCAAAAGTAGCTATAATCAGTCGATTTTTTTTTTAACGTCGTGAAATCCCTTATGGATACCCACCCTCCTGGGGGAGAGGGTGGGTTATGTTCGACTCGCACGGACTAAAACCCCACGGTGTACCGACCGACCGTAGTGTTGGGGCGGCAAAGGATCGTTCTAAGCTATTCCCCTTAGATAGCCGCCCCAACGGTCCGCCCGGCGGAAGGTGGCCGCCGGGCTCCTACCTATAGAGAGGCAGCTGGGTACCTGGGCTGTACCCAGCTGCCTCTCCTCGTTCGCCAGACCTGTGCAATTAGGGGATGAGCCCCCCCGACTACATTCCCTCAGGTCCGGCTACGGTGGCAGGAGGAATTGAGCTAAACGCCGCCTCCTCCTGCCGGTTCTCTGTTGGCGAAGACGGCCACTGAGGGGGTCCGCCTCGCGGGCCCTTTTCGCCACCTCCTTTTACGAGATGACTTCCTCGCAAAAGGAGGCCACTAATCGCCACGCCTGCTCGCTGCCGAGCATGGACGCAACCACGCTCGGCAGCGACAAATACTCCCCCACCACCGCCGCCAGAGTGCGGCGCTCCACCTCCCACGCAACACACTCAGAGAGAGTGTGCTGCGCGGTATCTTTCTCAGCGCCGCACTCATGGCAGGCGGCGGTCGGCTCCCTGCGAGCGATCCGGTGCAGGTACCACCTGAAACAACCGTGTCCGGTCAGCATCTGCACCAGCCTGAACGACAGGGAGCCCCATCTCCTCGCAATCCACTCCCGCAGGACCGGGCGGACGGCGTCGACGGTGTACATCCCGAAGCGCGCGTCCGCCAGGTCCTGCCCAGTCGATTATACAGTGATTTCGTTTATTTGGGCATAATACTACATATGGTAATATCGATGTATTATCGATTTAGTGCAAATCTATACTAATATTATAAAGCTGAAGGGTTTGTTTGTTTGTTTGTTTGTTTGGTTGAACGCGCTAATTCCAAGAACTACCGGTCCGATTTGAAAGTTTCTTTTAGTGTTAGATAACTCATTTATCAAGGATGGCTATAGGCTACATATCATCACGTTAAATCCAATAGGAGCGGAGCACTAATGAAGAATGTTTAAAAATCGCGGTATTTTTCCTCTTGAGAGCAGTAATGTCAGTATTATCTTTGCGTTACCATGGTAACATAATAACATTCGATCGGGAATAATATCAGGGTTTATTTTGTGTTCCTGTTTAAAAGTTTATTCTACGTTATTTTTAACTCCAATTTTTGATTATACGTAGTACGTTGCTATCGCAAACATAGCTAAAGTTTATTTTGTGTTGCTATTCAAAAACTTTAGTAGTAATAATATTCGTCCAATAAGACAGTCGAAGGAATTATCCCATACTGCCAATTCTGAAGTTGTCAATATAGGTAGTTTTCTTCTATGTCCAAGTTAATGTAAAGGTATAAGCGCCAAATCCTCTATATAATATTTCATAAATTTTTATATTTTTAATTTTCAAGACCACAGAATTCATGCTCCGTGGTATTATTTTTTATTCATTTCACTTATGCACAATGAACGAACCATATTACATAAAACGTCACCAATTTGACACAATATAAAGCCAAGTAACACAAGATTATAAATAAAATATAGAATTCACTACATGACAGACTGAAATCCCGCCAAAAACTCAACAAAAACTTTATTCAACGTTAGTTTTGTTCCCAATTTTTGATTTGTGATATATTACGTATTATAAAATTAAAGTAAGTGTATTTTATGTTAAAATAAATACTCTTTGGTAATTAAATATATGTGTGATGCTACAAATATCAATTTTTTTTTTAAATTCTGTTGATATGTCTGTTTTTTTATTTGTTTCAGATAGTCTACGAAACGGCTTTACTTTTTTGAACAGTTTTTTTTTAATAATGACTACGCTATTGATCTAGCAAGGTCTTAACAGCTTCACCGGACTACAAGTAATATTTGAACGGGAATTTTATGGGCAAATAAGTAACTAATTAGCTGTTTTCTTTTAAGATAGCGGGTTCAGCAGACGTAGCTTGCCTGATAATAAGACAAACTATACCTAAACATTGCCCAAGAATCATTTTATATATTAGTGAAAACGACATGAAAATGACTTCTTTAGTTTTTGAACTTATCGCGAGCAGACATATAGACAGACGTGGAACAGGACTTTGTTACACTATGTAGTGATGAACTGTTATCCGTACATTCGTCCTTGTGAAATTAATCAAAAATATGTTGTTCACTGTAAACATGCGCGTGTAACGTGCGCTGTACTGGACTCCAAGAATAAATATAATTGAAAGTCATATGTTTATATGTGATTTAAATTGTAGCAAGGTATAATAATAACTTAATTATATCGACACTATGATCATATTATATCTATATAATAAAAGATTTAACACATATTGTTTGATAATGTTTAGCTTATGTTTTCATTACTTTCTTATATAGTGTAAGTGAGCACTGAGAGTGATATATAGCAGTTTAAAGTTCCAGTTATGTGGCTGATGATAAGTCCCATTCCATTCGATACACTATTAGTATTCACATACATAATATACACGTTACTTGTTACAGTAGATGATGTGCGTGTAATACTTACAAATATTTTTGAAATATTGTAATTTATTTATTTATTTATATAGTAATTGTATTATTGTAATTTACACTAGATGTGTGATCACAATTTTAAATTTATTTAATATATTTAAAAAAAAACGCGTGCGAAGCCGCGGGTAACAGCTAGTACTGTAATAAAATAATGCTACACAAACGTAGCTACGCCGTAAAGTTGTAGTCGAATATACTAAACAGTAATTTCATTTTTCTGGTCATAATAAGATATATACTAATATTGATCGATACATTATCAGTAAATACCGTAATTATGTTGAAAGCTACAAATAATGAAAACATAGATAAAAAATTGCGCCTACATTATTTTATAGCAATGCAGCTTTGTTAAATTAGTTAATGTTCAGAGTAAAGGCGTATTATATTGTATACTTTTGTGGTAATCAAATCAAAATACTCTTTATTCAATACATTTTTTTTTAATATTACAACATAATTTAGTAGGTGGTAGATCTACGCTGAAGCTAATATTGGTTTCAGCATGTATGCGTCAGCTCGTCCGGGGTAGCACCACCCTCTCACAGAAAACCGACGTGAAGTAACAGTGCTTGCATTGTTGCGTTTCGTTCGGTCAGTGAGATCGCCGGAGGCCCATTTCCACTCCCCTCCCTTCTCCTTTCCCGTCCCCTTTTCCTTTTTCTCCATTCCCACAAACACAGGCTGGCAACGCACTTGCGACTCCACTGGGGTTGTTAGTGTCTATGGGCGGCGGTGATCGCTTAACAACAGGTGAGCCGCATGTTCGTTTGCCTATTGTATGATATAAAAAAAATACACATATAAAGTAACATTAATTTTTGGTGGATGTACAGAGAGAGGCGCAACTTCCAGATGTCGCCATCGTTCACATATTGATATACCCTGTAGTAGCCTATATGTATTAAGACCCGCTTGACATAACACTTGAAGTTGCCATCTGGTAAATCGGTAATATGTCTTGAGACTTCGTTATAAAATCTAACACTATTACCTAAAAAACTGTTACTGGTCTTAGTCAGCCTGTAACATGGAGTGACAAGTTTGTTATTATTTCTAGTATTTACATTATATGGGTATTTTACTAAATCCAGATTATCTAAGTTTTTAATGACGCACATCGAATTCTCAAGAATATGTTTTCTACATTGATATACTTTATTATATACTATATACTTTAAATATATCTTCTACTTTAAGTTCTGTATTACTGTATTTGTTCTGATTTTTTACTTCTTCGTGACGATATCACAAGAAACTGTTAGGAGTACTCCTTACGATGTTGTTCTTTGATACATGCGTTGACTTATATATTCTATGACATAGAATCAATGTATTACTAATTTTTATTATTTTATCACCAAAACCTTATTTATATTGATTTTTTCTATTAAATTACACTCGATTACGTCTTAATGCGCCTTCACAATCATTAAGGTGCTTGTATCCGTTTGCTTTTTAATGTAAAATGATATTTCTATGTGGTTGGTTCCTGAAAGGATAGAACTTTAAATCTCCTCAATTTCTGATAACTTTCAGTACTGTTTATA
The DNA here is from genome assembly GCA_014332785.1 of Antheraea mylitta. Taxonomy (NCBI): domain Eukaryota; kingdom Metazoa; phylum Arthropoda; class Insecta; order Lepidoptera; family Saturniidae; genus Antheraea; species Antheraea mylitta. Next base: position 3,492,259 of record JACEII010000019.1, read on the forward strand.
AAATAACATTTCCAAGAATTATTTGTATCAGAATGAGTATTACATACAGTATACAGATTATGTATTTTCTTATACTCCTGACAAAGTATATGCAAAATTTTATGGGTCGGTTGAGTAATTAAGCCGTGGAAGCGTAACAAACAAACAAACTCACATTTACTATATTAGTTAGTATTTTCAATTAAATTATTATCAAAACAAATAACATCATTCGAATTATTCATGTGACCATGGACAAGTATGAGAAAACGAAACAACTATTCTGTAATTTTCATTGCTTAATATAACATAGCTAACAAAATAAAAATGCGTAATATATTTGGGGCTGCTGAAATATTTACCTCAGTATTGTAAAATCAATAATTGTAATTAAGCCGGTAACACAATAACTTGAAAGAAATAGTTGAATTAATTTGTTTGTTTAAAAAACGCTAACGAAAAATTTATTACCTAAAGGATATGAGTTGTTAGAATCAATCACAGGACGTAACTAAAACATTGCTATATACCTGTTGGATTTAACACTGTAATAAATGGCATGTGGTTCATTAGTTTGATTCGTACACTTATAACGACAACATGCTCCATGTAAGATATTATTATATATTTACTATTCTATACATTTAATACTAAATATTGAGTATAATTATGTAATAAATCAAAATACATAAATAGCATTATTATTATTTTAATAACACAACTTTTTTTACTTTCTAATTCTAAACATTTAGATCGATTCCTTTACATTGCAAATTGGACTTATTAACAAAGTTTATAAAGTATCTTCTTCACAGTCACTTCTCTTAGCTTATATCCTGGTGGTCTCTGCGGTGATCGCTGAAGACAAGGTCGAAGTACCAGATGAAATACAACCCGAAGAGTCTGGAAGATTAATAAACACGGGCGAGGTTAATGAAGATGCCTATTATGGAATGAAATTAGAAAACCAAGCAAACACACACACCAACTGTCGATATCACGCCCACAAACATAACCACGAAGATCACAACAGCGCTTATGGAGGAAAAAACAATATGGAAATGGAACGAGAACACCGCGTAAGGTTACACGAGGATGAAGATTTTCACGGGCCTGCGGTTTTACGGTCAATAAATTCAAGGGATATGCACGTAAGTAGATGCCCAAGCGCTCAGTCTATTAAGTGCAACATAAAACTAGTCTGTAATAACAATAATATTATCCGATATGAAATATATATAAGAGTTGTTAAAGTATGTATGCTTGATACACATACATGTTCCAACAACTCATATATGTATGAATAGTTAGTTTAGCTTAGGTTAGCTTAGATTGTCGCAAAACGTATGTACCAGGCAACAGCCCAAGCCGAGATGTACCGTGCACCCTTAAGTTAGTCGTCAAATAAAATTGGCTGAGTGCCTTAAGCGCTCGCTCTAGTAGTCCGGTGAAACCGTTAAGGCCTTGGTAGGTCAATAGCATAGTGTTAGTCCGACCAAAAAAAAACAGCAAATCAAAGTTCTTTTAACACGCTTCAATCAGCTTGAATTGTATATATGTGTATAACAGAACATTTTAATTCAGTTTTTGTCCACTTCCATACGTCCGAACAATTTTGAGATTTCCATATGTTGGATGGAAGTATGATACAAACCATCACAGTTATGATCTATCATTCTTATAATATTCCTAAATAGAAATAAACAAGCAACCTCATTAGAATAGTATAGGAATAAGAGAGAAAACTTAACATTCATATATTAAAATCCTAACTAATATTTATTATACATGAAATTCTGTTCCTGTTTCTGTTTGTTTATCTGCTACGTTTTCGCGCCTTAACGACTCAGCATAAGCATAAACATCGTGAAACTTTACATAAGCGTTGTCAGGGAAATTAAAAAGGACACAAGGGACCTTCCATCCAGCAAAAGTACTATTGCCGAGGAATAGTTAAAGTTTACGCGTGCGAAGCCGCAGGTAATAGCTAGTTTCCTATAATTGCAGATATTATACTAGAAAAAAAAAATGGAAATCAGATATCTAATTTCTGTCACAATTTCAAACTTACATACGATTCGACCCACCGGAAATGAGGTCGAGCGTGACCCTAAACATATTTTTGTATTTTTTTTAATTTAATTCACGCTATAATTTTAAAAAAACTCTTTTATATCTACGATTTCTCCTTAACTGGATTTAAAGGTGAAAATTATAAACGTATTGTTATTTAAATTCAGTTCAATTTACGCCAGTTATACAAAGGTAGAGAAAGTCGAATGAGAATTCATTGTCAAATATTTCGGCAAAATATAAATTTAGACATTCTTTATCGTTCAAGTTATATAAAATACAATTTTATATATCTTGATTTAACTTTCTACCAATTATATGTATTATGAAGTAACGAATAAATTTATGCTGCATGTCATGTAAATTGGTCTTTGCGGTCGATAGCTATTAATGACAAACCGTAAATAAGTAACATATTGCTACTCCTTAATACTGAAATTAAATGGCCAGTGGCTAGCATATGCTATCAACCACAGCCTTCGAAGTAAAGGAAGAAGGAAGCAAAGGATTATAACAATTACGCGAGCAGAGCTGCGTAGCTGCCAATAATAGATTAGGTGTGGTCGTTCTTTGACTCACAAGTTATGTAGATAATTAAAACTAACTATGTAGATAGTAGAGCCACGCTGAAGCTATTACTGGTATCAGCATGAATGGGTTGACTCCTCCGAGATAATACCCCACAGAAAACCAACTTGAAGTAACAATGCTCATTTGGTCGATGAGACCGCGTAAGGCCCACCTCCCCTCACCTCCCTGTTCCCCTCAACCTTCCTCCTCCTTACTCGCTAAACACAGGCTGGCAACACACTTGCGACTTACCTGGCGTTGCTAGTGTCTATGGAAGGCAGTGATCACTTAACTTCAGGTGACCTGATCGTTTGCCACCTATGATATAAAAAAAATTAGAACAAGTTGATAGCATGATCGGACACAGTGTCGAAAGACATAGTTTCGAATTCTTGCAAATGAATCGGAACTTCCTATAGAGGAAAACATCGTTATGGAAACACAGCGTGGTGGTAGGGTTTTTTCTAAGTCCGCTTAACTAGCTACCACCCTCAAGTAATAAATCTGTCGCCAAGCAGCTGTTGGTCTGTTCCGGCAGCTAGACTTGAGAGCCGGTTCCCTCTAGGTTTGGCGTGTTTACCATTTAAGATCACGTCGTCATCTAATGTCAGTTGGGATCGTAGTCAAGCGATAAAACCGATAATGTATATAAAGTTGTTTAAAATATGACTAAAGATGTAATTTAATTTAGATTTTTTTTATAATAATATACTCTCGTTACAGGTAAATCATCCAGACATTGGAGGACAGAACAAGTAAATATAATTTTGCTCTTTTTAATTTATATTTCCATACAAGCTCAACGAACTGCCAATGGTGGTATAATCAGGTGAAGCTGTTAAGGCCTTGCTAGGTCGATAGCGTCCATCGTCCCGGGGGGCTAAACTGCACAGGCCTATGTGGTAAAGGTGCATTGTGCCGATGCGACTCTCACAGTTCGTCAGGGGTGGTCTAACACCAACTTCCCTTGAGGGGTCTTTTTTTTACCCCTGAGACCGCATTTGGGTCTCCTTAAGAGAGGACAACACCTGTCGGAAGAGCAGACGTAGTGTTAATTAGACCGTCTCTGATCCCCAGGCCAAAATGGGGCTTTAGTCTGTGCCACTCGGCATATTCATCCTCTGCTGCCTAGCAGGATGCCGTTAGGGATTTTCCCATGAAGAAAAAAAGGTCAATAGTCAGTTTGAATAAAAAGGCAAGGTTGACATCCGACTGTAAAAGATGCCATCTTATCTTATACTGGACTATGTGCTGGATCTCACATAGATTGTAGTCTGGTGAAGCTGTTAAGACCTTGCTACTCAATAGCGTAGCCAGTTCGAGAAAAAGAAATCTCACGTAGCTCAATACTCTCTTCTGTAGCAGACCAGTTTATTATGGACATGCGACAAGCATATATGGTTTAGTTATAAATCCACGATTTAAAAAATAATACAAACTTATAGACGGTATAATATATTATTCAAAATTAATATAATTACAGGATTATAGCACACGTCTTCAGCCCAGACTACCACCAACCAACTTGGGTATTGGACTACCGCTACTTGAAAACTGGTGGCAGAGATTACACCCGTGGCCCGGGAGGTCAAATCCTAATTCTCCCTAAAAACGTCCACACTCACGAATACAAAGAGTTCCCAAACTACGACAGTCTTTTAGAACATCTCCGTTTGAAGGCTATGGCTGAAAAAATGAAAATCCAGCATCATTAAACAGCTAAAAAAAAAACATAAATATCTGTTGTATAACATCTTAATAGAAAATTATAATTTGAGTGGAATAAATGATGTTTCCTACCACCTTGAATATATGAATGTAGAATAATATTACCAAATCATTTCAAACACTTCTTCCTTTTTATTTTTTCTTTTGTAAATCTGATAACTTGCTATATATATTTATATTAAAGAGTATATTAACAAATAGTTCAATTATTTTTCTTTTCGGTACCATTTTCATAAAAGTTATGTATACTTAAGGGAGACTCAAATAATCGGTTAACGTTATTCTTTTGACTGCGAAATTTAGAACGCATAAAATACTCAAATCTCGATATAATAAAAAAATGGTATATTTGAATAGAGCAGTAATTCTTAAAAATCATGATAGTGGTTGTTTAACTATCGTTGGAATGAAGACTTGTTCATTCCGTAAAGGGTTGACGTCATGCAGGTAGCCCCTCGGAAAACAGTCAAACTTAGTCTATAATAGAAGAAAATTATTTTGTCGATCCTACCTGGGTAGAACAAGAGTAAGGAGAAAAAAAAATTACTAATAAAAAAAATGAAAGGCTTAAAAAGGCAAACTCGAATATTCATCTATACTATCATTTTAAATCAACAAACGTATTCTATGGTACTAGGAGACAATTTACATACGCTACATTTTATTTTTATTTAATTGAATATTTAAGTATTTAATTTTAGTAATGAACGCAAAGAATTCGAAGCTATTTACTAGTAAGTTATAAGAATATTCAATAGCTTAGAGTAAAATTGTTTATAACTATATTTCATGAACTAAATTGCTTACTTATTTTATTTTATTATTGCTTTTTTATTTTATATATAAGTTCACTTTTAAAAATCGTAGTTCGTTACAAAAAGCGTTAGTTGACCGTAAAAGAAGTATATATTTTTAGAGAGGAACTAGTAGCGAGATAATGGTGAATGAAGAACTTCATTAAACATTTCTTTTTTTAAGGATACAAACTGAATCACTTTAGTGACGGACATTTGATACTTCACCTCATTTTAGTAATAACTAGCTGGCCCGGCGGACGTTGTCCCGCCCTGGTAAAAAAGAAAAACCTTGACAAATTTTGTACCTAAACATTCCTCATGAATCACTTTATCTACTGGTGATAGCCGGATGAAAATGCGTTCAGTAGTTTTTAAGTTTATCGCGAACAGACAGACAGACGTGCCAAAGGACTCTGTTTTTAATATATAGTGATATATGTAATATATTTTCATAATAATATAATATATATAGTTGTAATAATGAGGCTTGTACTTTTGCGAAATTATACTATTTTCAATACGTAGACCATTTTCATTAACCAAAAAAAAAACATTTGGATATACTCGTGACAACTACTGATAACATGTATTGACAATACTGTACGTATTTTTCAAAATTATTGTTTTAAATTCTTGTCACTTATAAGAATAGAAGAGCCTATTCAGGGTGAGATTGAATAAGCAGATTCGCCACACCGATTTAAGTAATCCTCGTGCTGTTGTTTTCTAATCTGAAGAGTTTGGTTGAGGAGGAATTATGTGGCTCCGAAGCGTCAACTGCCCCAGCGCTGCGATCATACTCATGTTGATTACACGTAGTTATAAACCGCAATGACCACTTACCATTGGACGAGCACGTAACCCACAAAAAACATCATTACTTTTAATAACGACATTAAGTTACTAGTCTTTGGGAAGGTATTGCTGAAATATGTCAACGTTATCGACATTCCCACCAAATGGCGTCCATCTATCTCTCCCAATATTTTGTTAATTCATTACAAATATACGCCAAACAAAAAAGTACATACACGTCTCCGTACCTCAGCATTTTTCTTGGACGGTACGATCTTTAACGGCGAAAGAAAGAACAAACCTTTACTTTGTTTCTTGCAATATTTTAGAAATGTATAATTTAGATGTATAGGTTTCTTATATAAATATTAGAAGTATAGTTCAAATAAATCTATATTGTATTAAGACCTACAAATATCAATTAAATGTAGTTTCTGCCAAATATGACATTGAAAAAGAATTAAAAATAAAATATGAAGGTTGGTATAAATTATGTACTAATGGCTCTAAAAATAATAATAGCTTAGGATTCGCTTACTATGACGCTAATAAACATATTGCTGTGGGTTATAAAATAACTGAAGATATGTCAGTTATGGCATTGGAATACTACGCAATAGCAGAGGCAATGTCATATGCAATTAAAAGTAAAATTAAAAGGGTTGTGATTTTAACGGACAGCAGAAGTGCACTTCAGCACCTGATTCGATGTGCCAATGCTCACAAAGGCGTATCAGTAGCATATGTGATATTAATATATAGATTATAGATATGATAATATATTTTTAAGCAACAATTTGACAATCAGTCAAAGGTTCTTCAATGGATTCATTCGCATATTGGCATTAAGGGGAATGAAGAGGCTGACCGTATTGCAAAATTAGGGTCGACGCACGGTACAGTAAAAGAGATTAAGATTAATTATTGGGAAGTGCTGCCAAAATTAAAAGAAACGTTTTATAATAATTGGAAAGAACATTTTGATGAGAGGAGTAAGGAAAAAGGTATCTGATATAAAACAATAAAGTGTCAGCCTCTTCATATACCGTGGCTTAATGAATGTAACCTAAACCGACAATATGATAAGGTAGCTCTAAGACTCCGTACGGGGCACTATTCACCGAGAAGTTTTACATACCTAATGAGAAAAGCTGAATCTCCCAACTGCGATGTATGGAGAAAAATTGAGGATGTGCATCACTTGATGATGGAGTGTGTTAAGAGCCGCATCGAAAGAGAGTCGTTGATGAGTAGTATAAAAAGTAGTTGTCAAAGCATCTTGGCTAAACCCTGTTCGGATGACGCTAGGAAGTTGTATGATCTGGTAATGATATCTCATCAGCGACTCTCATGATAAAGCTAGTAATATTGGGGAACAATTGGGCTGATATGTTTGGTGGAATAAAACCCCCTTTAAACAAAGTAAAATTAAAAAAAAATGCAGAGCAATGAATTTACCAGCAATGTTAAAAAAAAGAATCTTAAAAATTATGTTACTAAGGAAAGAAGAGACAAAAATAAATTAAATATACTTAGTTATAATAAGTACATTTCTTTTTTTCTATGCCATTTTCACATTACAAAGAAGACAAAACTTTATCATAAAAAAATAACAGATTATTTCTCAAGTACTGATAGTATTTTATGGTTATAATTTGATATATATTAAAACATATTACGATAATGTTTCAACCAAAGGTTTAATGAACTTTACTTTTCTACAATAGTAAATTAGCAAATTATTTTAATTTTCTGGATATTGGACAATTATTTAATTGCATGCGAACGTAATGTTTCGCTTAATTACAAATTTTAATATCGGTATGACATAGTTTTTATTTCACAAAACATTTAATATTGCCATATTATTACTAAATATTAAAATAATTACTCGATTTATTTTAAACAATGCCGACAAATATAACAGAAACATAATACAGCTATATTATTGGTAATATTCGGTGGTTAATAATTAAACGAAGAAATCAGGCGTGATCGCCTCCGCCCTTGGTGTAAAAAGGAAACGTAGATTTCTCAAATTAGCAGTGATTTAAGGTAATTGTTGAGGGCCTCGTTATGTGTCTCTATAATCTCACCAGAAAATCATCGTATACACATTATTTAAGGGAAATCCAAGTCGATTCTCAGAATAGTTGAAGTCCAGCAAGCAAACTAAGTCAAACAATATGTGGTTCCCAGTGAGTATTCCTTTAAACAATTGCATAATTATAACCCATTTAATTATAAATTATACAATTGATTCTTAATTAAAGTTCATTACTTTGTTACTTCCAAGCTTCCATGATTATAATGAATAACAAGTACTCGAAAGCCTTGCAGTATTGTATAATTTTAATCAATCGTTATTGAACACATCGTATATAGCGACATAAAGTAAATAAAAACTATCATTTGACTTAATAATTATGTACACAAAGATGTAAGTTTAATTAAAAACAAATAAAACGTTCACATTTTGAATACTTCAAAATTACAATTATTATGTTAATTGTAGTCAGGAACATCAAAAGTTTCTGAAAATTGTAACATAATAAATTAAATTTCTATTGGGCTATAACATGGGACTCTTCAAGAAGGAACTGAAACGCGCACTTCAACGTCGGTAAAACAACAGTGATGCCCTTGGTGTTGCAGTTGTCCATGGGCAGCAGTTACCATTTAAAATCTAGTGGGCCGTCGGCCTGTTTGCTGCCTTTTTTTGCACAGGATGCAAACGAACAGGTAGGTCACCTGATGTTAAGTGATCACCTGCGTCCATAGATACTTGTAACACCAGGGGAGTCGCAAGTGAGTTGCCAGCCTGTGTTGGAGGAAGGGAGGAGGAAGGGAAGAGGAGAGGAGGAAGGTAAGGAGTGATGGGCCTCTGGCGATCTCACTGACCGAACGAAACGCAAAAATGCAAGCGTACTTACTTCACGTCGGTTTTCTATGAGAGGCGAGCTGAAGCCAGTAATAGCTTCAGCGTGGTCCTATCACCTACCTTTTGGTAAAAAAAATTGTTTATAAAACAACATTCAATACAATCAGCAAAAATAACTAAATTTACTAAACAATTCTAATCTTACGTCATAAATGTGAAAATGAATGTGTTTATTTGTTATGATTTCACGCCTTAATTTTCTGCTGATTGTTATGCAATTTTCTACGTGTTGTCAGGCGTACAAAAAAAAAGGGTAACTTTCATCTAGAAAAGTACTGTTCCGAAGGGATTGGTCAAGTATAGATTAAAGAAAAACAAAGCCGCGGGCAAAGGCCAGTAAATATATAGATATGTTAGAAAAATCTTGCTTATTCCCAAATACCGTTGTATTTAAATTTGTATTTTTACAGGTAATTGCCATATTTCTATTAGCTGTCGGTGCTTTGTCGCATCCACCTGCAACATCACATCAGTTCCGGGTAGACCATCATTACAAACATGGGCATCACTCTCTGGAGTCCCATGAACATGATGATCATAAGCATCACGAACACAACGACCTTCATTTAGGCCATGTAAGTTGTTTAAGTCCTATATTTATTCACATATGTGGAAAATTCAATAAACGAAACTTCAGTAAAAAAACCACTTTTAAATATATACTCTAAATAACGCACTGGAAAGTCCTTGACTATAATTAGGTACACCTACTTACACTTGCATTATAATATTACCTACTCATAAAGCTACATGTAACTATCGCTATACCTACATTTCCTATTGCCGTATGAAGAATTTCCTGGTGTCATTTTAATTTAAATTATTAATTATATTCAAATTAGCTGTGTTTGAAATTACCTCCTTTCTTATAGAAACACAGTTTTCAAAATCGCTTTATAAAAGACAGTGTTCTGATGTAACAGACATTTAAAAAAAATTGAACTGAGGATCTCTTTCTATTTTAAGTCGGCTGAATAAGTCATTTTATAAGGATGAATATTATAAAACAAAGCCGCTTTTCGTGTCTTCCTGTGTCCTCTGACTTTTTCTAAACCACACAATTGATTTTAAAACGGTTTGCACTACTATTTAAGGAATTCCTTTCGGAATATTTATATTAGGCATACTATACCAGGGGTACTTAAACATGAACTTCTGACGATCCACCTCAATATTAATAAACTACGATCGATTGACTCTAAAGGCCTGGAAGTACGTGTGTTCCGGTATTGTCATCTAGGTAGGTGTAGGCAACTCCCGCTTAAAGCGATGAAAGAAAGTGATGAGAGGATTATTGAGGCCCAATTGTGGATCAAATAATTTTTATTTACCGGCAAATTTTTCACAAGATCGATTCAAAAGCGCTCGCGATCGACCACTTGAGCATCCCTGTACAATATTAGGAATTCCAAAGTATTCTAAAAAAGTAATACGAAAGACTGAAGCTATTACTGGTTTCAGCACGAATGGGTCGGATCGCCCGGGGTAGTAACACCCGACCCACAGAAAACCGATGTGAAGTAACAGTGCTTGAATTGTTGCGTTTCATTCGGTCAGTGAGACTCGCCCTCCCCTCCCATCTCCTCTCCCCCTCTCCTTTTCCCCCCAAACACAGGCTGGCAACGCACTTGCGAATCCCCTGGTGTTGCTAGTATCTATGTACGGCAGTGATCACTTAATATCAGGTGACCCGCCTGTTCGTTTGCCTCCTATGATATAAAAAAAGACTTTTCGTTCATTTACAATGATGACGCCTCTAAACTATATGACATACATAAGCATAATATACTACGAAATGATGCATCTTAAGAATACCCACGAATACGTCCATGAGGATATGTATATATATTTAAGATATTTCCTGGTAATAATTTTTATCTTTTATATTTGCATATACGAAACGGGTGGGAAGCTCGCACTAGTTGTACTTTTCAGATATTAATTAATTATAAATATATTGTTTACATATTCTATCTATACTTGGTAATGGCCTTTTCAAACTATGATCAGCGTTAGAGTTATGCTGTTTGAAGCTAACATGTGTGTGCGTAGGTTGCATTTTTTCAAAATGCTTGCAACAGACAAAGGCTTCCCGAGCAAGGCCTTGAGTAAAAGAAACAGAATACGCGCGCATTTCGTTTAATCGACACCGCCTTTTATTTTGTTTATTATAATTCTCCTGATATTTTTTATTTGTTTGTTAACCTTATAAAACAACTTTTATTTAAGTATACGTTAATTAAAGAATATGCACTATAAGATTTGGGTGTTTAATCAAGTCATGATTTCTGCTGTCCGCCAAACTAGAGTTGAGATTTTTAATCACTATATTAAAATAATACATACGAGTCTGTTAGTGCGTTATATTTCTTTTTTTGACACATGACAAGGAACAGAAGTGTTTTTGATAGTAAAAACATAATCCGAAAACAACTACGACCGACGAGAGGTCAAAAAATCCATCTCTGGTCGCAACTGTCATGTTAACCTGTTTAAGTGTTAGAAGGATACACAATTATAACAAGGAATAATAAGAGGAGAGAGACTCGTTGAGAAACGGTTTCAGATTAGCACCATACAGCAAAGACATGATATCATTATAGTTAAGTACAGTGAAACTGTGGGTACTGTCCCTAGCGCATGTTGTTTTTTTTACTTTATTTTTGGCAACCAATCTTTCATATTATTAGTGCCATTGTCGTGTAGTTAATAATATTACAAGCGTAATGTGACTATTTCAAAATTAAGCGTCGTGTGACCATTTTAACATTCTAACAAGATGGTGAATCCCTTGTCAGAACCTGCCAGGAAGTTTTGTAGCTTCTTAGAATTTCATGCTCCGTGGTATTTTTTCCATTCACTTTACTTATGCACAATTAACTAACTATATTAAAAAAAACATCACCAAATTTACAAAATATAGAGTCGAATACCAAGATTATGAATAACATATAAAATCTATTACATGACAGACTAAAATCCCGCCAATAACTCCCGCGTGTAGTTTTCTCTTATGCAAAGAAAAAGTTGGAATTATAATTAGAAGTTATCCTGAATAATTTTATATTACATTGATGTTAGGTCACTTTTTGTATGGTTATAGAAAAGTTCCTACCCTTCGTACAAATTCTCATACTCTGTGTCGGATCCTCACACTGGTGACAAAAAGGCGCAAACTGAGGTACGCGAAGGCGACCGCGTGAAGGGCGTATACTGGCTCGTAGAGCCTGACGGAAATGTTCGTACTGTAGAATACACCGCTGATGACCATCACGGGTAAGTGTTATACTACTAAGTATATGTTTATACAGTAAGGTCTCACTAATCTGGCACTATTGGAAACCAGGGTTTGGAACGTTCGGATTATTAATTTGTATAAAATTCTTTGAGGTTATACTCATATATTAATACCGGTGCGCAAGCATGAAAACGAAAGTAACGAAGCCTGAGGGAAGTGTCAGCGTAGGCTGCCGGATTATTGGACTAATGAAGTGTCGGATTAGTCAGACGTAGGATCTTACTTACTACTTTAAGAAAATAAAAAGACTTACGTACCATATAATTCGTTTCTTCAACCCTTTACTCCCTTCACACGTCTTAATAAATTATTATTCTATCAAGGTACAATAATATTATAGGTAACTAGATTTCTTTGTTAGTATTTTTGTAGGTGGTAGAGCCACGCCGGTGCTATTACTAGCTTCAACAAGAATGGGTCGGCTCGCCTGGGGAGGTACCACCTTCTCACAAAAAACCGACGTGAAGTATCAGTGCTTGCATTGTTGCCTTTCGTTCGAGAATGCCGGAGACACACCTCCCCCCCCTCACCCTATTCCCTAGCCTCTATCCCTCCCCCAACCACAACCTGGCAACACACTTGCGACTCCTCTGGTGTTGCTAGTGTCTATGGACGGTGGTGATCACTTAACATCAGGTGACCCGCCTGTTTGTTTGCCTCCTATGATATAAAAAAAGTATGTAAAAACAGAATATCTCGTATAGGAATAAGTATGGTGATAATAATAACTTATTATTTTCCAATATTAGCTACCTCTTTGAGTATTTTGTTTATATACATAGTTTAATAATACAATATACTGATTCACCACAAGAACTGTATACTTCAAACATCATATTCGAATATAAAATATATTTCATATAAAAAATTAATCATTAATACAAATTGTAATTTACAGTTTCAACGCAGTTGTTCACCATAAACGTGTTCATCACCACATCATCCCTCATCATGATCATCACGAATACCGCCATGATCATCACCATTAATCTGGACTATTTATTCTTTACTTCGAAAAATACGAAATCGACAAATCTCATTAAATTATCTAATAATAAACACTTCAAATTATAATAAAAGTCAGCGCTGACTATATATATCTACAATAATATAAAATGATTTCAAGTTATATGTCTTTTATTATTATTTTTTAGTATTTACGTTGATAAAAATATTTTTTGATGTTTTTCTAGAGTTATACGAAATTCAAATAAAGATGGTTTTATTTTAAATGTGAGATAGGTTAACATCTAAAGCTGTGGTACTCAACCTTTTTTTAAACGGGCCACAAACACATTTCACTCATGTTAATTAACATTGTAAATTGTAATTTCAAATTAACAACGTGTTAATGTTGTGTAGAATGATTATCCAATAAAACCAGTAAAACCAGCATGGTATAACCCTTATATCATACAAAACGCACTGCGGCCGGGTTGTCTGGGATCTATTTAATTTACTCAGCGAGCTTATAGTTTTTCTGATGGGCACTAAATTTGAAATAAATGATAATAAAGTATAATCGAGTGGGCCAACTACAAATACCCGGCGGGCCGCAGTTTGAGTTCAGCTGATCTAAAGGGAGAGTAAAACAAAGATACTTCAATGGTTTGTTTATGGTTACAAGAGTCTTTTTTTTCTTCGAAATGACTACCCTATTGACATAGCATGGTCTTATCTACTTCACTGAACAGCCTCCTGAATTCAGATGACATTAAAACTTGAACTTTATCTGAATGAAGAAGAGCCTGATTATTACCTAATTAACGCTACTTCTAAGAGATTTTATAAGACTTGTATATCCTCTTATCTCTTTTACAATAAATAGTTCTATCATGACTTGTTTATCTGACCGCGGCTCATATAACAGTGTTATGAATATTCAAATTTTAAATAGAGTGTCTTATCTGACATAATCTATACTAATATTATAAAGAGGTAAAGTTTGTGAATTTGTAACGTTGTAGGTGGTAATCTCAGGAACTACTGGTCCGATTTGAAAAATTCTTTGAGCGTTATATAGCTCATTTATAGAGGAAGCTTGGAATATATATATATATATACTTTGAGTGTTTTATAGAAAAATGTAGCCCCAATATAAGCAGATACGAATTAGAAAAATTATATGAATATTATCCTAACACCTTATAACATACATATTTATTCCAAAATATTTACTAAATTTACCTTTGTTTTATATATCAATGTAGAAATTATTTAAAAATTAATCGGTACAAATAATCGCAATGCTGAATACGCTTCTTTATCATATAACTTTAACAGTGCTAAAACACTGTTATACAGTCGTATCTTCAATTATTTGGGCCTCACCCTGGACGGGCGCTGGCGGTTCGAGCCCCATTTGCGGGGCTCGGTCCGCGAATTGCTGGGGCGGCGGCAGCACTCGGCCGGTTGCTCCCCAATATTGGGGGGCCGGGTGCCGGTTGCCGGCGACTTTTCATGGGAGTCGTGCGGGCGATGGCCGCCTACGGGGCACCGGTCTGGGCAGACGCCCTCGGTGCCGCCAACGTGCGCACGCTGCGCAGTACGCAGCGCACGGTGGCACTGAGAACGATCCGGGCGTACCGGACTGTGTCCTCGGCGGCGGCCTTTGCGCTCGCCGGCTCCCTTCCTTGGGAGCTGGAGGCAGGTGTTCTCGCCGCTGTGTACGAATTCACGGCGGCGAGGAAACGTAGTGGGGAGCCTCCGGCTCCCAGGGAGATAGGGTGTAAGAGACGGCAGTTGCGGGAGGAGGCAGTCGAGAGGTGGATGCAGGACCTGGCGGACGCGCGCTACGGAACGTACACTGTTGACGCCGTCCGCCCGGTCCTGCGGGAGTGGATTGGTCGCGAGTGGGGCTCCCTGACGTTCAGACTGGTGCAGGTGCTGACTGGACACGGTTGTTTCGGGTGGTACCTGCACCGGATCGCTCGCAGGGAGCCGACCGCCGCCTGTCACGAGTGCGGCGCTGAGGAGGATACTGCGCAGCACACTCTGTCTGAATGTGCTGCATGGGAGGTGGAGCGCCGCACTCTGGCGGTGGCGGTAGGAGAAGATTTGTCGCTGCCGAGCTTGGTTTTGTCCATGCTCGGCAGCGAGCAGGCATGGCGAGCAGTGGCCTCCTTTTGCGAGGAAGTCATCTCGCAAAAGGAGGCGGCGGAGAGGGCCCACGAGGCGGACCCCCTCAGTGGGCGTCTTCGCCATCGGAGGACCGGCAGGAGGAGGCGGCGCTTTGCCCAACTCCTCCTGCCACCGTAGCTGGACCTGAGGGGATGCAGTCGGGGGGCTCATCCCCTCATTGCACAGGTCTGGCGGACGTGGGGGAGGCAGTTGGTGTGTGCCCAGCTGCCTCTCTATAGGTAGGAGCCCGACGGCCACCTTCCGCTGGGCGGACCGTTGGGGCGGCTATCTAAGGGGAATAGCTTAGACCGATCCCTTGCCGCCCCAACATCACGGTCTGTCGGTACACCGTGGGGTTTTAGTCCGTGCGAGTCGGACATAACCCACTCTCTCCCCCGGGAGGGTGGATATCCATAAGGAATATCCCCACGTAAAAAAAAAAAAAAAAAAAAAAAAAAAGTCGTATCTTCAAGCAAAATCTGTAAACCACATACCCTTTTAATTCGTCTTTCACATGTATTTATTTCGAAATACATTTTCGATGTTGCGGAACATTTTGTAAAAATTTAACGTTGCGTCAACCGTATCAGTTCGATGCCTTTGCACACACTCTTTCACGTTTATCTGTAATCTACGTAATGGAAAAGTGTCTGTATGAGCATGTCCTTCGAACGAATTCGGTATGTTTTAAAAGCATTCTTTAATAAATGTAATCTTATAATGTATAATTGTCGTGTACAAAAATATACAAATTTCATTTTCCATTTTTTTTAATATGTTTATAAAGTAAGTAAAGGTAAGTATGAGTTAGATGATCAAAAGTTTCTGTAAAGATACTGATGACCGCGGTTTCGTCTGCTTTGTTCATTATCTTAACAATATATTTTAAGTAAAGAGAGAAAACATTAGTATCACACAGCTTACCCCAATTCTACGTGGAAATAAAATACATAGCTGAACGCGCAGTGCTTATATCAATCTCAGTTGCTTAGTACTTTAATAACTTTATAATAAATGATCGTAACAATTTGTGTTCTAGTCATGGTTCTTACATCCAATAAGTTAAACTAAAAAAAAATCGAATTATACCGAGCAGTCTTTACGTGATGACGCACAACAGTATTTTGTTTAATTATATAGACGTTATAAAAAGGTATAGTTTGTAAGTTTCGATGTTCGGGATAATCTCAGGTACTCAAGATCTTATTTTGAAAACTCTTTCATTTTTGGAAAGATGTATAGAGTGAGTGAGTTATATAGACTACTTTTATTTTGGTAAATATATATTTTTGCTATAATTAATCACAATAAATATAATTAAAATCCGCAAACATTCTGTAATATGGTGTGTACTGCTTGAATGATTTGAGATGAATGATTACAATTATAATGGAGTTCATCAAAAGATATGCGACACAATAACTATAAGCCTCTTAAGAGACTGAAACGCGCTCTTCAAGGTCAGCAACACAACAGCAATGCCCTTGGTGTTGCAACTGTTCATAGGCGACGATAACCACTTACCATCAGATGGGCCCTCAGCCTGTCTGCTGCCTTATTGGCATAAAAAAAGCCGGTAAAATTATTGCGTTGTCGCTGCCACTTGCCGTGCGTGGTAGGACGCGGAGGTAAGGGGCACAAAAGCAACTCAGGTGGTACTGGGGAGATATTTCTCGCCAATATATAAGTATAGAATAATTCTGTGTTGCTGGAATGAGGTTCTAGGGACTTGTAATATTTTTCACGCTTAGAAATACAGTTTGAATCGGTAAAAATCGATTTGGCGCAGACGAAGTTGCGCGAGTCAGCTAGTATAATATAAAAAGAAAATATTAATAGATTATTATTATTAGATTACTAAAAAAATGTCATAATGTAAACAGACTGTAGTTCCTTGTATAATTGTGTTTCACACCAAAGGTCATATATTTTTGTTAGTTTATTTTTATATTTTTGTTAGTCTTTGTGCGTACATCTCCTTATGGCGAGGGCGGCGAGATGGGTGACGTCCTTTACTTGTAATACTTCAAATTAGTTTTTTGTTTTTACTTACATTTAATAACATTTACACATGCAAATAAGGCTACTATAATAGGTTGCAATCCGGCCAACCTTTCTGGGTACATTTCCTTCTGGCGGCGAGTTGGATGGCGTCCTTTACTTGTAATACTTCAAATTCGTTTTTTGTTTTTAATTCATTATTATACATGTATATAAAGACCTTTTATTTTTATTGTAATAATTAAAATTATTAGGAAATTTAAACAATAGAGCTCTATATATATTAAAATAATAAAACATACCGTATAATAGGTATATTCGCTACCATAAATCAGTGAACATTGATTTCAAATATTATATAATAAGTATAACACGAAAAGTTAACACTGTACTTAAAATATTGTCGCTATAGCTTGATAATAAATATATTTTCTGATTTACTAAAATTTAAAATGTCAATATTAAAATATGATATTATGTGCTACTCCTATTTTTACAAGAAGCCGTTCACTCCCTCTCACTGTTCCTTTGCCAACAAGGTCCACAATCATTAACCTTACAAGCATACGTCAAGAACACATAGGAAAAGTATATTAAGCAATAAGCTAAGAAAATCTAAATAAATGAATCTAAACTTAGTACTAATTTAGTAAAATTACTTCAACGTGCAATTTCTCCCATTTCTACAAAGTAATAAGGATTTTTTTTTCGAACTGACTACGCTATTGGCCTAGTAAGGCCTTAACAGCTTCACAGGACTACTAAGGCGAGCGCTTAAAGCACTCAACCGATTTCATTTTGACAACTAGCTCAAAGGTGCACGGTATACGACGGCTTGGGCTGTTGCCTATTTCATGCAATTCACGACCCAACTGATAATTATGAGAATTGTCAAAATAATCGCAACTATAAATAAATTCAACGAAATCCCATTATTTCTTAACTCCACAAAGGAGAATTTAAATTTAATTAAAACAATGGGATTAAAAGCTATAAAAATATAAAGTAAGTATCGTAGTCAAATGACTTACGGGTTGATTTTATTTTTTCAAGTGAAAACTTCTTTAGCAGCGTTGAGCGATTTTTGGTAGGGAGAAAACTTAGCAACTTTTATAACTACTGCTTAGCCTATATGAAAAAGTATAATGATATGTAGCCTACATAACTGCTCCTAAAATTTCTGTAAAAACTTTTTTGAAGCCATAGCACCGTAGTAAATCAATATGCGTGAACATGTGTATTGAAGATCATCTTTTGTTTATCATTTCGCCATACAATATAATATTACTTTCTGACCCACACAACTTCGTTTGCATGATCGGTTACCTACCGCTTTGTATTGTATTTCCAAACACGAAAAATCTTAAAATACCTAGGACGCGATTACAGCGACATCCGTCGTTTCCAATTGTGAAACCAAACAATTCAGGGACTCGCTGAAACATATACCTAGTTGGATTAGTGAATGACTTCGCATGTCTGGAAAAAAATTCGATAAGGCGGTCGTAGCACCATATGTCATTCAGCCCCATCAATGATTCGTATGGTTGGATATACAAACGAGCGTAGAATCATTTGAATACTGTTCCTACAATAATACTAAACCCCCAAATAAAAAATGGGAGAGTAGGGTTAGGAAGCAAGTTTAATGTCAAATAAAAAAAATACAAAAAAGGTAAATTGTCAAAAAGATTGGAAAAAAATCTGGATAGGAACACCCTGATTACCTAGATATGTGAAATATACTTTACGACCTATTCTCATACCTACCAAATACACATTCAAAATTTCATAAAAATCGGTCCAATTCATAAAAATCGGTTTCGGAGGAGGTCGACCAAAAACACAGTGATACGACATTTTTATATATTAGAAGAAAGATAGTTTCTTAAATCATCGAAATCTGTTAACATCAGATGTCATTATTAGAACACAGCTGCCATAAGAACTGAGGAGACCTTAACAAAGTAGTTAGTCCACTCTAATTCGTGTTATTATTGCCTTAATTATGGTGTTAAAACATGTTTCTAAGTTGGTGGTGTTTTACGTAAATATGGTTAATTTCTTGTGCATAAGTAAAGTGAATGAAAAATAATACCACGGGCCATGAATTCTGAGATGCCACAAAAATTCCCAGGAAAGTTGTAACAAGAGAACCACCATCTTGTTATAACATTGAAATAACCGCACGACACTTGAATATCGATCTCTTAACTTGTCCTGATAATTTTAAACCTACCTTTGACTTTATCAACTCCACGCTAAAACATATTTGAACAATATTGTTTGATGATGACTCGAAGATTAAGAAGATAAAAAATATATGAAATAATATATAGAAGATTTGGCGCTTATGCATTTACAATATTGCCTTGTGCATAAAAGAAAACAGACTAAAGAATACATAAGAACTATTCGTATTGACAACTTCAGAATTGGCAAATTAAGACGGGAAAGATGGTTAAAAATTTGCGAAATATTATATAGAAGATTTGAACATGAATAAAACTCGCTACAGAATATACAAGAACCGCATATATTGACAACTTCAGAATTGGCAGTATGGATTAATTCCTTAGCCTGTCCTATTGGACGAATATTATTACTACTACATTTTACTAAATTAACTAAGCAACGTAAAGCATTTATTCTTTAAACAAGACACACACGATACGATTTTGAAACATTTTAATTTTTCGTAAGAGTTTTAATTGAAACATACATTAATATGAAATTCTTACAAGTATGCTAATAAATTGCTAATTGTCAAATGCATTTCGGTAATATGATGTAATGAGTATTGAGCTAGCAATTAAGTCTAGATTAATTACAGACATAGCACCTATGAATTGTAATTTCAAAATTATATAAAGCTTCGTCATCGATTAATCGAATTACGACCGAATGATTTATTAGATCGCATGACTTTGATTTATGACAAATAGTTAATCTTCAGTTTATCAGTAATTAGTGAAATGCTATTTCCAGTTTCTTTGAAAATAACATATCTAGTTGCTATTACAGATTTTTAGTACCATTTCTATTGAATCGGTATATTTTCTGTATATATCGATAGCCCTAAGATATTGGTGAATAATGGTGAAACCTCCAGTCTGATTAATTTGCCAATTTTTTCCACTTTTTTACCCTCACTATATTGGAAAAGTGTCTAAATTATTCATCAACATAAGACCCATAAAGCACTGAAAAGCGGAAAATAAATAGTTTATTAAATTAACGAAATTAAATAAAACATATGAATATGTGCGCTACCTAGAGATGTATTGGAAGTCGGTGCCAGCTTACATTAAATTAGACCAACTACAAACGTAGTATCAGCGCAAAACGAATAAGTTATCTCATTATTGTAGTTAGTAAAAACATTTAACTTTTATATAAAACTCGTATTACTTTATATCTGAACTGAGATTTCAACTTTCCGTCGCTAAAAGTAAAATAAATAATAAAGTTATTCGTAATTGACACATCATATCAATTAATCATTGATTTAAAAAAATCATAAATATTCAGTATCTTATAATCTAATACCTATTGGTTGCTTTAATTACTAGTAAATCAATTATACAACCACAGATATGTTATTATTAGTGTGTTGGTCAATATAAATTTATTTATAACTGGTTAAAAAATTTCGTAATGTTCAACCATATATTTTTACTTCTCTACTACTGTAACAATAATCCAAGCTGTTTTAGATGTAAAATGAAGACTAAGGAGTTCAATCAAATACCCATTGAGACGGAATACTCCATTTAATACATATAATATGATTATTTACGTCTGTTGATAATTCAATAAAAAATCTATATAAATTTATAAAGAGGTACAGTTTGTGATTTTGTGACCTTGTGGGGGGTAATCTCAAGAACTACTGGTCCGATTTGAAAAATTATTTCAGTGTTATTTAACTCATTTATCGAGTATGGTTATAGGCTATATATCATCACGCTAAGACCAATAGGAGCGAAGCACCAATGATGAATGTTTAAAAATCGTTTATTTTTTCTCTTCCACTGCATGTTAGTGTTAGCCCCAAAATAACTATACCACGCGAATGAAGTCGCGGGCAGAAGCTAGTATTAAATATTTTGATAATATATCAATATGTCCAAAATTAGGACAAATAATTTTAATAAACAATAAAAAGGTAGGCAGTGACGTCATTATAATAACCTATTATTATTTATCGTAACTCGGTCAAATAAAATATTGGGGTATTACGTCATGAATAAGTTTATATATTCCCCGCCACAGTTTAGCTATAAAACATGAAGAAATGTATATTAATTATTCAATTACTTACTTAGTAGCTCTACCCCTAGAATAATAATTAATAATATTAACATAGATATTAAACTCATAATAATTACACAAATATAATGCTTATTCAAAATTGCGGAAGAAAATAATATTCGTAACACGTTCTCATATATTAATTTTCTCGTGTAAGTTGGTCCACTTGGTATTTTGCAACTATAAACAAGCCTATTGATACTTGTATTGATATAATAGATGACTGGTGGTCGTACAAGAGTTCCTAGTTCGAAACTAGAACAATTATACACAAGCTTGTGTAACTTGATCCTATGTACTAGAGAAAATATTAAAATCGAGTTTATCGAAACACTCTATAACCATGTGTCATTGCCGCCAAGTCTCTCATAATTGTGGGGTCAGAATAGTTATTATTTTATTGAAAGAATTATATGAAATGCTTGTGATATGAAAAAATAGATGACAAAATATCATTTTTTTTTTGAACTGACTACGCTATTGACCTTACAAGGTCTTAACAGCTTCACCGAACTACAGACAAAATATCATCGCACGACTGCACGACGTGACGCACAGCGAATCTCTTTTTTTTGTAAAATTTCAAATTTTTAGGACAAGGTTTATATAAAAAAAATGTTTGGAAGATCGTATGGAAATGTGAAAATTTTGGATTAGACATCTCGATATGAACATAGAGTGAAAGAGATAAGACAATATGAAGAGCTTTGAAAATATTGTCAGAATTGACAGATTACCGTTCAGTTGTCATTTTATCTTATTTCATCATCGTAATAACTATAAACATTTGGTCTCATTTTTTTACGTTATTACGGTTTTTTTCTCGAATTGACTATGCTATTGATCTAGTAAGATCTTAACAGCTTCACCGGACTACTTGCTATTACGTGCTATGCTGGGGCGTACAGCTAGTTAGAATATTTCTTAATTCATTATATTAGTAATACAACTAAACTAAAATTACATGTATATTGTATAAATAAGGAATGTGTTACCAGAGAGATGATCCTCACTTTTACAGTACGATACATTCTATGTACATTTATTCTTATACAGATTAATGCTACCGTGTAAATCTTATTCCATAGACCAACCACGTGTGATATGGAAACCGGAGAAAAAAGTAAGATTTAATGTATATTTGAGAAATATAGCAAAATCCTTTACATAAAACATTCTCAATACCAGGTCATGTAACAATAAGAACTTTATAAATCCCCGTGTACTCGCGCTGAATACTCATTATAGACATGTGTCGTTTTCAATGCCCGCATAATGTTTATTATCAATCATATTAATCTATAGGCTGAACCGACATGCTTTGATAGCAAGTACCTACGTAACATTGTTAAGACAAGATGTTTCTAGTTCAAGTCGTGAATGGATGTAGATAATCGATCATAACACGAGATCAAGCCACATCACCTGCCCTGATCTTCTTTTACATCATAAAGTTCCACAAACTATATAATTCCTATTCTGATATTGATATTAATAAACGTATGTGCGATTATATTGAAAACTCTTTTCGATTTTTTTTTTGTTTAAAGTCTGTTGTACCAGCTATCGCCCTAGCCTATAAAGCATTTAAAAATCATCATTCTACTTCATTACATATTATGGTTTATTCATTACATAGTATAAAACAAAGTCCCCTACCGCGTCTGTCTGTCTGTCTGTTCGCGATACACTCAAAAACTACTGAATGGGTTTCCGTTCAGTTTTCACCAGTAGATACAGTCATTAATGAGGAAGGTTTTGGCACATTGTTTATCAAGGTTTTTTTATTGTCAGGGCGGGACAACGTTCGCGGGGCCCACTAGTTACATATGTGAGAATTTGATTATAAAAATAATTACTACAAATAGTTTCACGAAAATCAATATTGTTTCCGATTACATTTCCGTAATATTTCATATATTTCTTATACATTGTTTTCTTATTATATAAACAAAAAAAATACAACTATGGATTCAAGATATTGTTAACAACGTAACAGTTAACATAATATACAGCAAAATAAATTCAGTATCATAACCCTGCATCGAACCCACGCAAAAAAATTATGACATCTACGTACGCATAGATAAATAGAAACAGTAGCAAACATTATTACATTGACACTCGTGCGATATTTGAACTGCCAGGTCAAGTCAGGTTTTTTCATATGAGATTAGTATCCAAGAGTAGATGAATAATGTAAAACATCATTCACACAATTAAAACTTTACATACATAAGACTAAATTGTTGAGTGGTATACAGTATTCGAAAGGCAATCAACAATAAAAAACGTATTTAAAAACAAAC
Organism: Antheraea mylitta; assembly: GCA_014332785.1. Taxonomy (NCBI): domain Eukaryota; kingdom Metazoa; phylum Arthropoda; class Insecta; order Lepidoptera; family Saturniidae; genus Antheraea; species Antheraea mylitta. The sequence continues at coordinate 3,516,184 of JACEII010000019.1, forward strand.
AATAAAATACCAAATAGAGTACAATTTAATTAAAACTTCAAAACAATTACTTGTTACTAGACAGACAAACATCACAAAAAAGTTTGTATTTGTACGCATTTACACTTCGTAAACTTCGTTCGTGTGGAAAAACATAGAACATTGCATTTATTAGAGTTTGCAATCGCCATCACGTCCTTACATTCTTCGGGACGAGGCCTATGGTCCTGCCGTGGGTCTTTAAAGGGCAGGTGATGATGACACTTTGTCAATGTTTATAACTGTTATTATGTTATTATAATGAGCACGCAATGAAATAAATAATCCAATATTTATTTTTTTTTTATCTGTTTGTTTATATGAAGAAATTTACAACTTTTAATTCTGATCTAAAATTAAATACAATTCCAATCTTCTTTAAAAATTATTCATACGTAAATGAACCCAATAATGTAAAGGAATTATATGTTGTCATGTAATAATTGCGCTGGTATAATTTCCTATACATATTACTAATAGAAATATATGCAAGTAGGATTTTAAAAATCATATTACTAAAATAAGATATTTGAATGTATTTGTAACGTATATAAGAATAAAGCTATGGTTTATAAGGATTTTTTTTAATATGAGATTACTTAATTTGTTTCAGAGTTCATTATGTCTGTATATAGTTTATAAGCTACAGATTTCAACCTGATTACTCAACAACTGAGGTTGAGATATGTCAATTAACATGTCCAGATACTACAAGATCCTGGTGATATCGAACATGAACTGTGTATTTCGTTATATAAAGTTTGACAATTACATTTGTTTTGCAATAAAATATTGGCTAAAATGCATTTAATTTTTTGCTAATCGATAAGAGCAGGTGACTCTTTCAGCATTTAATTCCTTAAATTCAATGTTATTGCATCAAATTATATCACTAACTGATCATGTATATTGAACAAAGAGATATCAGAAATACTCTGAATTTACACAGAAATCGACCTTTTTGTAATTCCTTTAAATACTCAAAAAGTACACTAGTTCTGGTCAAAATCAAGTATCAATATGACAAAAGATTATCTTGTTAATATCAAAGCTTACCGACGTTACTAACGACGCAGTTAGTAGGTTCATCCATCGGGCCGTAGACGCTCCGGCGCGGGATTTTATGGATTACAATTTAAAAATGGCAGTAATAGATAATGATGCCACAATAAAGGAGATAATCTCAATGAAAAATATGTAATATAATGTAATAGTACCTGCACGACCGAGCCTAGCTCGGTTCTTTAAAAACCATTTTTAAGATAAAATAAATTGTTAGGTTTGCCTTACAAAATTATCATTTTTCCCAAAAATATACACATATATATACACTCGAATTCGAACTGGAGTTACACGGATTATCGAAGCATCCATTTTCCGTCTGAGCTATTTTTGTTTTGACAGCTGTGGCGAAATGCACCTTCATATTCTAGCTATATTTTTTCATTGCCTTAAATCACAGTTAAAAAAGTTTTCTATGAATAACATCTAGATCTAGATCGATTTATCGTCCCCGAAACCACCTATATACTAAGTTTTACGAAATTAGATGACACCGTTTCCGAGATTCTAAATATATACAAATACAAGAATTGCTCGCTTAAAGGTATTAGGTTATATTAACTAACTTAAAGTAACATAAAGTAGCAAACGTATAATATTTAATAGTTAAGTACAATAACAATAGTTGCTGACAGTTTAAACGATTTTTAAAAAGACTAATAAAATAAACGACAGCAAAAAAAATTTAAGGAGCAATGATCTACAGAGAAAAATAATTAAAGTTCTACGATATAGCAAAATAAGAATTCTTAAAAAGACAAAACGTATAATAAAAACATTGCAATAGTACCAAACTGCAATAAAAGAATCAAATTCTAAAAAAGGTATAGTGTACTTTTGCCTAAGCTGAACCGATTTCTCAATCGATTCCAAAACACAAATAACCTCGTATATCCTTATACCAATCATTATTAATCTGCTCCAATAATATTAATTACCGCAGAAAACTACATTTCAAGAAGGATATATTGTGATACTTGGTAGCTAGACATTTGGATTTAATACCATAGACCGTTTACCCCTACAGATTTCAAAATAATATATGTATATGGTAATGTCGACAATATTCCGTGTATTGTAGCAATCGTTCCGATATTGGTGATCTAATAACATACGTATTAGAATTATTAACCTAAATTATTTATATGGAGAACGTGATTCAATTTATCATAAGCGGAGATATGTGGGTATATGCGGAGACAGCTGGTAATGAGTTCTGGCAGTACACGTTATTCGTTCACATAAAGCTTTGGTCTGCAAGGATTCTAGTACCCATAATTTCAGTAAAGTTGTTAACACTAAATGACAAGTAATTTTGAATTTATTTGAAGATACTGTTGATTAACTGTGAAGTAATAAAACTTGACCCGTGAGAAATGTTTTTAGCGCCATCAAAAAGAACAAAAATACGATACCGGAGGAATTCTTCGGTACTTTGTTAAGTTGCGAAAAACGCCGAATTGCGCATACTTTGAAGCATACTGTTATGACTCAATTTTGACATTTTACTAACTACCTTCAATGTATTAAAATCACTAATACTGGAATGTTTGTCATTACTTTTATTAACCGACGAAAAAAACGGAGGAGGTTCTCAATTCGTCGCGTTTTTTTTTTTTATGTATGATCACGCATAACTTTTTACAGTATAGTCCGATTTTAAAATTTCTTTTTAATTGCAAAGGGTATACTTCAAAATTGGTCCCATTTAAATTTGGGAAAAAAATTCAACCCTAAGGGTATGAAAATCGAGAATTATTGATTGTTCACGCACTGATTATATCTATGATCGCGCATATCTTTAGACAGAATAGTCCGAATTAAATTTATATCCTTTGATTTGAAAGAGTATAATACCCAGAAGTTAGTCCCATATACACGTAAACATGAAAAAAGCAACCCCAAGAGTATGAAAACAGGGCATGATTTATAATTCAGCTTCTGAGTTTATTTTAGTTATTACAAATAAATTAAGCATGTAGTAATTAGTAAGATCATAGCCACAAAAAATTATAAAATAAAAACTTTATAACAAAAAATTAAACCGCCGAAAAAAAACTGAAAAGCAAAAAATAATATACCTTCTACTTTATTCAACTTAATAACTAAGTTCTTACACTAATGTAAGTATACCTAAGAAATTTTGAGTCGACGCCAAACAATCAATGAACAAAGATCACTACATTACTTAAATTTACACAAATAACTAAATCAAATTAAAAATGCAATGTGAAATCTTCAGCGGTAACGTGTGTGTCCGTTCGGGTTGCTTCGTAAGCGCTCGGCATGCAAGGGGTGTGCCACGCTGCGCCGCCGCCGCGCATCACACTTTACCTAATTAATTAATTTGATTGTTTGGCGCCGACTTAAAATTACTTAGGTATACTTACATTCGTTTAAGAACTTAGTTATTAAGATGAATAAAGTAAAAGGTTTATTATTTTTTGTTTTTCAGTTTTTTCGGCGGTTTAATTTTTTGTTAAAAAGTTTTTATTTGATTTTGATGGTTCAGTATTTTAAAATTATGAAGGGTCAAGGTTTTAAAACCTTGCAAATGAGTCGAAGCTTTCTGTAGTAAGATAGTAGTCCGGTGAGGTTCTTAAAACCTTGCTAGGTCAATAGCGTTTTCAGTTCGAAAAAAAAAAACTTTCTGTAATAACGCTAAAGTATATTTGATTTATGTCAAACTTTGAGTTCAGAAGTATGTAAAAAAATAAAAGTTTATATACATGAAAATCTTTAATTCATTAAAAAGAATGCTAACACATTCTCTAAAGGCAGTCAATAATTTTAGCTAAATGAGTCAATGGAATTTTTGTTTCCAACAGCGCAACTGTTTCTAACCAAACAATACAGCTGTGCTCTAAAAAAGTTTTATCCAAAAAGGCTGTAAATTTAAATTCTTGTCCACCTCAATTTTAGTGCGTAAAATATCCATTTGTGTTAACCTTACAATGGTTGTAATGTGTTCGCACAAATGTGTATTTTCTGTTCATTCCAATCCCAGAGGAAAGATATAAAGCATAAGGTCAGCATTGTTCATTTACGGTTCATTATAAATACAAGATTGGCGATATACAGAATATACGAGTAATTATTGTTGTTTTATATTACATAACACTATCAAGATTCTCATAAATAATCTTGTTTACAACTAGTATTTTATACAAAATACTTTCTATTTTGGTTTTCTAGCAGAAATAGATAAATCCGAACTTATATACAGATCCGAATGTGTGTTTGTCTGTTACTCTTTCACAACCTTACTGTTCAACAGACCATCATGAAATTTTGCATACACGTGGTCCGGAAAAAGACATGGGGTACCTTCTATACAAAATAAAATACTGCTTCTAAGGCATAGGTCATATTAACACGAGTGATACTAGTATGAAATAGCTTTAAAAGCTAATTAAAATATAACACTAAAACTATAAAGATAATGATCAATATTAATAATCTCGGGAAATACTAAACCGATTTTGAAAATTATTTTACCAATACAAAGCCACGTTATTTGTGTGCATCATAAGCTATATATGAACCTGAAAGTTGAAAAGATTTGTTTGTGGTACTCGGATTTGCATTGTAAGTCGGAGAAATAACGGTCGAACGTAAATGTTTTTTACGAATGCTGCCTTGACGATGAGAGATATATGATTGTATTTTGGAGAAGTTGTAGGGCTTAATAATTCCCTTAAAAAAGTCTGAGATTACATATGTCTAACTTTTATATTTAAGTCACAAAAAGTAGTTTTTTTATAAATGTTTACCGCCCAACGAAGTAGGCATGGGTCAACTAGTATACTAATAAACGAATACACACAGAACTTTTATTATAACAAATTAGCTATCAAGTTTTATTTTCATATAATCTTATTACGGTACAGCGAACCACAGAAATCCTTTCTAAAATTGCCCATTTATCTTAAGAGTCAAACTATTAACTCCTCTCTTGTTAAATTGACTTCGATTTAAATAGTTATTTCAAGGTAGACACAAACTGAAATCATTTTTGATGTTTAAAGTATGTAATAAGCAAATCGACCTTGTCCACATAATATCATCAGACCATTACTCTGGGAACCTCGCGCCAGATATTAGATAGTTACGTAAAAATGAATTACATTTATACCATGTGTAATTCATAAAAACTGGTCAATAAAACAAATAGTCGAAACGAGTAATGATCAGGTTTTGGAATGCTACTGGGCAAATCAGATCGTCTATATTACAGAAGCACGCTGCTATTCGGTGACAAGATAAATTACAAGAGCCGGCGTCCCGAGACTTTATCGTTTCACGGATCTGCTCATTGCAAATTTTATTGCGAGATTAGAAATATTATGTAACAAGGTCCACGCTATAAATTAGTCATAATGCGAAGAATTCTTTGCGTACAATACTTCTATTTACTGTTTAAAATCAATATAATTAGTAATTAAATTACAGTGGAACATAAATAAGCCAAAATTCAGTTATTCAAGAAACTGTATATAACGCAAAAGAAACTTATATTGGATTCCTTTCAAACTTCAATGCGCCTTTTACTCGGTATCTAAGCTCTCAACAATACAAAATCTTTTATTTATACTATATAACATTATGAAGAGGTGAAATTTGTAAGGCATAATCTCAGGAACAACTAATCCGATTTGAAAAATTATTTCAGTGCTATATACGTAATTTATCTCAATACTAATATATATAATCAAGAGGTAAAGTTTGTGAGTTTGTGACGTTATGAGTTTATGAGTTTGTGAGGACGTAGGAGATAAACTCAGGAACCACTGATCCGATTTGAAAAATTCTTTCAGCGTCATATAGGTCATTTATCGAAGGTTATAGGCTATATATCATTACAATAAGACCAATAAGAGCTGAGCACCAATGAAAAATGTTTCAAAATCGGGATTTTTTTTCATCTTCAGAGCTTCCGAAGTCGCGGGCAGGGTCTAGTATATAAGTAAAATGATAGAAACTTTCCGTTGTGAACACATCACGTAAAAACCACACCATAAATTTCGATGATTATTTTTTACTTTTACTTCTGAATTTGGACACTTGGTTCTTATCAAAAAAATAATAACTTAATTTAATATGTTATAAAAGTTTTAAGCGATATATTTTCTTGCCGTGGAGAACACTATTTACAAGGAAATTTTATGAGCGAAGTATTAGTTTTGCTTTCATTCTTTTTTTATATATATCATAGGAGGCAAACGAACAGGCGGCTCACTTGATTTTAAGTGATCGCCGCCGTCCATATACACAAGAATCTCCAAAGGAGTTGCAAATGCGCTGCCGACCTGTTTTTGGATGTTAGGGGGGAAGGGCAGAGGGGGAAGACGGAGGGGAGGAAGAGGGGGAGAGGAATGCGGAGATGGGTCTCCGACGCTCTCACTGATCGAACGAAAAGCAACAATACAAGCTGTGTTACTTCACATCGGTTTTCTGTGAGAGGGTGGTACTACCCTGTACAAGCCGACACATTCATGCTGAAACTGATAATAGCTTCAGCGTGGCTTTACCACCTACAGGAATCTATATCTCTTTATGTTTTTACCTCTTTCGTAAAACGTATTGTTAACAAAACAAACAACGAAGTAGACTTAAATGACGATATAGTCTAAGATGATAAACACACCAAACCTAGAGGGAGTAACTCAAAAGTGAAGCTGTTGGAACACCAAACCTTAGAAAAACCTTACTAACACGATGTAATTTCATCACGATGTTTCCTTCATAGGAAGCTCCTATTCGGTTGCTAGGTTTCGAATCTATGGTCATCGACGCTGTGTCTGAGCAGGCTACCAACTAAACCATCATCGTTTGAATATTTAGTGTTTTGTGTATTTATTAACCGACTTCGAAAAAGAAAGAGGTTCTATGCTCGGTTGTATGTATTTTTTTTTTATGTATGTTAATCGATATCTCCGTCAATTATGAACCCATTTTAATGTTTCTTTTTTTTTGTTTGATTCGGCTGTGCTCCAAGGTGGTCCCATATAAATTTGAACAAAATATTCAACCCCTAAGGGAGTAAAAAATCGTTTTTTTGATTTTCACCCAGTTCGTGTCTACGTATTTTCGTGTACATAAAACCGCTTTCAATAGTTTTATTTGAATCACCGATACCTGGGAATGGTGTTCTTGAAATTAAAAAAAAATCCAACCATTAAGGGTTGAAAATAAAGAGATGAATAAAGTTTATATGAATAAATAAACTTCCCCATGAGCGAATTCTAATGAAAACTTGGAACAACCTGTTGTAGTGATAAGAATATCATTTAATCAATCCTGATTTGATCATGAAAATGGCGAAATTGCAATGGAACTCCTCAACGGCTTACAGCAGTTATCTTGTGTTTGAGTACATATGACTCGTTTTGACGAGGACTTACATGTGGGGTTATGACTGTTGAGGCAATTCCCGTGAAGCGGGCATTAGGAAAGATGAGGTTCTGAAATTCGTTCATAGTCAACCTAATTTAACCAGTTGGATCTAGTGCGGTGTAAAGAGCGTAAGCGTTGCGGAAGGATTAATATAGATTAAGATTCTTAAAACCACTAAACCTTACTTATTTTATAATTACTTAAAACCATATAAAATATATTTATATACACTAAAAATGGAAAAAAAAATAAACCGACTTCGATATCAAAAACTTATAAAGCACTGAAAAGTAAAAAATTATTATAGTATTAAATTAACCAAATTAAATTTAATATCTGAATATTTTCGCTACCTAGAGATATACTGGAAGTCGGTGCCAACCAAAATTTCAAATTTGATACAGGTAGAAAATTATATTACATTATACAAATATCAACATCAACATCACGAGATGTGAGAGTGGCTTAAATTTTGTACCTATGTAGATGATATGATTTTCGGTTGGCGCCGACTTCCAATACACCTCTAGGTAGCGAAAATGTTCATATATTAAATTTAATTTGGTTAATTTAATACTATATTAATTTTTCACTTTTCAGTGATTTATAAGTTTTTGATATCGAAGTTGGTTTAATTTTTTTTGGAAAAATTTTTTTTCTTATCGTGTTCACGTTTTGTGAGTGTAGGGTGGAGAAATGATACTCCAGAATATACACAAAAAATTCAGATTTATTATTTTAGAGAATTACACATGGGTTAGCGACAGAGGCTATACAACGACTGATTCAAGTGGGGACTGTGACTAACTGCGTAGTACTTTACAATACAAAAAACATCGTCATCATTGCCACCACAAATATCTTTAAGTAAAACCGTTAACTCATAAGCTTCTGTAAGTAGAATCTTGACTGAAATCAAAATCTAAATATCTTTTATTCAATTTAGACCGTGAGAAAGCGCTTATGAACGTCAAAGCTACCACCGGTTCAGAAAACAACCCAGTTATCAAGAAGAAACGCCAAGAAACTCGATCTGGCTTAATTTTTCATATTATATATTTTTACAAAACTTAAATAGTTACACTCGTTAAAAGTGGACGCACATAGAGGGGCATCATTTCCAGACGTGACATTCGTTCACATATTGATTCACTCGAGATTCACTGTATTTTCATATTAGGTACTTACATTCATCTCAATATTACCAGTGTAATAAGTTATGCTTAGTTTGGAATTATAGAGTCGTGTGTGAAATCACATCTATACAGTTATTTCATGTTTTATTATTAAATACTAGCTATACTCGCAACTCCGCACGCGTGTTTTTTTAATTGTATTAAAGAATTATGAAACTATGTACAGTTATAGAAATGTTCTTTAAAAACTATTGTAAGTACGACACACACGCTACTGACAGTAACATGTAACGTGTACATCAGATATATAGAGACTAACAGTCTATTAAATGAGGATTATCATAACCAACATATTTGGAACAATGACAGAACCATGAAAGTCCCGTGAACATCTGTCTAACAGTTTTAGGGAAAGTTTTGTGGGTGAATACACGGCTTACAGCTATTATAAACAAACATTACCTAAATTACTCTTATAAAGTCAGCTATCTGCCAGAAAAGTCTAACCGTTTTGGAGATAGTACTGCGGGCGAAACCACTTTTAACAGCTAGTATAAACTAAAATTTCTTCAATTAGTTTTTATAAAGTCAGCTATCTGCCAATGGAAGTTTCGTGAAGATCAATCTATTTGTTTTAGAGATAATACTGCGGGCGTAGCCACGGTTAAGAGCTTGTACAAATTAAAAATGCTTGAATTATTTTTTATAAGTTCAGCTATCTGCCAATAAAAATTTCGCGTAGATCGGTTCAAGCGTTTCGAAGATAGTACTGCGGGCGAAGCCACAGTTAACAGCTAATCTAAATTAAAATATATTATACTAATTACTCGTTATGGTATCCGTTACCTGTTGGTGAAAGTTCTATAAAAATCGATCCATCTGTTTTGGAGACAGTATTGCACACTAAGCCGCGGTTAACACTTAGTCTAATTTAGCCTATGTCACCCACTGTAATTTCAGCTATCTGCCAGTGAAATTCCCGTCGAAATCGGTCCAGCCGTTTCGGAGATTACCCGGAACAAGCAGACAGACAGCTATACCGACAAAAATTTTAAAGATTGTATTTCTGTTATCAAAAGCGCGTATACTTTCATACCCCATGAGTTATTTTTTTATTCTGATATTACATACAGACACTTTTATTAAATGTATAGAAGATTATAGCAATTATGCTTAAGTAACATAATGTTATCCTAATTCTAACTATTCATAACTAATATTATGGATGCGAATGTGAGCTTGTTTGTTATGGTTTCACGCCTTAACAATTTAACCGATAATCTCGGGATTTTTGATATACCAGTAATGAGGAAAAGGACATCGGTGCCATTTATACAGTAAAAAGTACTGTTCCCGAAGGTTAAATAAAATCTAGATTCACACGACTAAAGCCGCGGGCACAATTAGTAAAAAATAAATAATGCAGTCTATGTTCTTTTACTTCAAACATCGATTACGATCTTTCATATACTAAATTTAGACTTATCGCACTCTAAAGTGAGGACTTGTTAGGAGATACCATAAATTGAAATGTATTTTTATCAATTGTGTCGTTTCATTTCAAAATGAGCAAGATTCAATTTTAACTATTTAGTTAAAAAATAGTTAATAGTTAAATAAAACCTTAAAAAGAAATAATAATAAATAAAAAAACACCCAATAATTGCTCACAGCTACGATTTTTGACGTATACAATAAACAAACGAAAGCAAAAAAGAAAAGGTGCTAGCCTAGAGTCTGCAGAATAAAAGAAAAAAAATCCAATTTTAAACGGTCATATAACATGTTTATCTATTTTAAGATCACCAGTTTTCATACACTGAGAACGAAGTTCAAATTTTTCCGTCCATTAGGTTTTTAATTTTTTTTTACTACAAACATTCTTAAGTTCTCAAATTTTGTATTGAAAAATTTACTTCCGGTTTTGAACATTAAAAAAAATGTTTTTTTGAAATTCTAATTTATTTTCAAAAAGAGCAATTATTCTTCTATAGAAATCGCTGAGTTTCATATTTCATTGTACATTTGTTCAATTCGAAAAACTACTTCCAAAATATCTGAATTTCCGATGTGACTGTTCTTTAGAAGCCCATAACTTGACAAATACACGTGACAGAAAAAAATACACGCATTAAAATTCACATCTACTAGAAGTTCATTTAGAATGAATATGAACGAATTTCAGAACCTCGCCTTTTTTTCGTTGTCCGCTTCACGTGAAATGCCCCAACTGTCAAATATGGATTTAGCATATTTCGAAATGTATCGACACAATTAAAATCTATTTAAACTATTGGGACTAATGATCACAGTGCAATTTTCGTATCGTTGTATTTTAGGCGCGATTCAAATTCTGACACTATACTGTTACGTTTGAAATCCTTCCACGAAACATGTGTGCCGTGTCGTAATTATTTGCATGTAAGTTGTATAGAGCTTAGGGGCTTGTCTTGTGTAAGCCAGTCAACCCGTATCCACTGTGCTAAACGACGTAAATTACTCGCTGGACACAGTGTGTATGACGAAATTATTGATTAACAATTAATTTTCAAATTTAACTTCCAAATACAAGAGATTCCTAATTGCTGTAATAAAAGTATTGGTATATAATATCTCAACCGTTAAAGTGGTATCATATATTATACATAACTTATTGTGTAATTTGAACGCCTACTTGAAATGTATATTATACAAGTACCTAGATATTAATGTGTTTGACAGCAATAATCTCGAACGCCGTGTGACCAATTAAAGTTGGTACATCTAAATGTATTTATGTACTATTGATTTACCTGTAACTCGCCCCTAGGCGGTTTTATCTCGTATTCAATTGTCATTACGTTTTATATGATGCGAAAAATTGGTTGTTATTTTTTAATACTATTATTTTTTTTGTTTGAATGATATATCTTAAAACCGATAAACTTGGTATTGTCTGAGGGAAGCATTTACCCGAATAGTGAATCACATAAGTATTACATCACGTCTCTTCACATTAATGACGATGACAACTATGAAGTTGTATTTGCTAATTTTTATAACATATATGGATATAATATGCATGCAGGTTGGTAACAAGACAGTAAAAAAATTGTTTTTAAATGTTATGAATTTATTTAAGGTGACGAAATCACTAACAGTTGTGAGTATATATACATGTATATAAAACGTGAATATTTGTATATATAATTGAAATTAATAAATTGCTCGACTAACCCATTTTTTTCGAAATGACTACGCTATTGACCCAGCAAGGTCTTAACAGCTTCACCGGACTACGAACTCGACTAACCCAACACCATAGAAGTTAGCACACGTAAGTATTTTCTCTAGAGGAGACTTACTAAAACTTGCCACTAGAGTTCACTGCAGCTCATCAACTTCTATACAGTTCAAATAATCACCGTAAACATTATACATTGTATATGTAGATATTTAAACTCACAGAAATTTATACAATATCAATTTCAGTGTAACTTCATGGTCTAAATAGTAATTTACTAGTTAATACAAATAGTAACTTATAGTATACTAGCGTATCCGTCAGACATTATCCCGCTCTGATAATAAAAAAAACCTTGACAAACTATTTACCTAAACTTTCCTCATGAATCAATTTATTTACTGGTGAAAGCCGCATGAAAATCTGTTCAGTAGTTTACCGAAAACAAACATACAGACAAACGTGGCAAAGGACTTTGTTTTATACTATGTAATGATTTATACATTCTAAAAATAAGCTCTTTCTTCGATCATAAAATAAAATTCTCTGTGTATTAACAATTGACTATATATCTATTTGAAAATAAGACTCAAAAAAAAAGAAAAATATATCGAGACATCAGCTACATCATCGTGTTTATAGAACCCCAGGACCTCAAGATTACCATTCGAAAAGGCTTTATTCGTGTAAACTTAATGATTAGTAATAATCTGTTTAATTTGACATATTGAGAATTACCCAATATTATACAAGAGTTAGAATTGTAAATATTATGGTCTGATTTCCAAAAGAACGTACAATCTAGTTCGTTATTAAAAAATAGATATACGCAAATACACCTATTAATCTTACGTAATTGAGTAGATCCAGTGTATGCGTAGAATATTTATAACATGTATTTATTTGCATGTAATATATACATAGCATACTAAAAATCTTCAGTACCAGTCCTTTAAAAATTGGTCTGCATGTGATTACTTATTTATCAAAAACAAGAAACAATAGTAAGCTATGATGACTCAATATTCGCGTGTTCAAATACAGTATTTATTTAGGTCGGTTTAAATCCCCTAATAAACCTGAAAACAAATTTTATCTTTGGTTTTAAATCCCGAGATGTAACAACGAATTTCTTGGAATTCCTATTTTACACTACTGAAGTAATCCTTATTTCTTAGTCTTACCAAAATAGGCTATATCGTCTCTAAACTTCAGATGAAATTGTATTCAAACGAAGACGACATTACAGTAATTTAATATTAAGTTAATATAGGTTATTTTATAAACCTAGTAATATTTATTATATTAAACTCGACTAAATAATTTCCTTAGCTATTTAAGCAACAGTACGATAAGATCCATAATATAAATGTCATCATATTGAAATTAATTACCTAATTAATAATTTCGTTAACTAGTAATCTGTTATTAAAATAGTTTAAAATAATGAAAGTAGTTTCGAAAAGGATGTTTTATTGTTATTCATTTTTAGTAATTAGCGTGGCTGGCGGTTCATATAATTACTTAATAATTTTGTGGTGTTTTATCTTATGTGAAGAACGGCGTAGTTTGTATGTTATCGGTGTTTTATACCCATTGTCAAAAGGGTTGCTTAAAAAATATGAACGAGATATTTACCAAGAATGAAGCAACAACTACGTTCCATTGTGAATCACGGTATTGACGGACGAATCGTAAAAATCTCATACAATGTTTTTTGTAATGTCACTCTATGTCACAAAATCGAAATTTAAATTCATTTAGTTTCACAATCATGACATTGTGTTTTATTAAAGAAACGTTTTATACCAAAGAGATTTAAAATTTCTCACAACCGATTTCAGTGTATTTGTTACCATAAATTAAAAACTGCAACAAAATAACTTTGCATTTTTTTCCATTCAGCATGTATTTTATTTTTTCTGTAAGTGTAATTTCTACTTTCGTATAATGTAAAAGAGAAAACTCGGTAGGCACGCTTTAAAAGGAAAAGCCATTTTATCAAGTTGCATCGATCTCCGTTACGAGGATTTCCATTGTGGTTATTACGAAAAAGAAACTAAATACCGCCAGAACTTGGTTTTATTTTTCACTTGATACAACACCAGGCAAGTGCGAGAGAGACAAACTTAAGTACAGTAAAAATCGGCAAAGCATTTTTTTTAAGAATATATCTTATTTCAACACTAAGTTTATACGTTTAGAAGAATGCCGTATCTAAAAAACGAGTGAAGGATAAGTAGTCAAATTTAGATAAATTTGGGGTGTAAGGGGTGTCGAGTAACATCTTAAGACTTGAGACACCCAAGCCAACCTCACCTGCACGTGGTGCACCCTGCTGATCAACGAACGAGGCAATGGTGATAGGGGGGTGGTAGGGTTTTACAGCCTGACTGGGTCGCAACCACCATGTACATGGCGAAAAAGCGCGTCATAGTGACTTGCTTTTGCGCGTTGCGTTTCGGGATCAGCCTGTGCATATCCAGTACCGGGTGACTTTCGTCATTATGGCCGGCATGACAGCGGCGACCGACGATGGATGATGTCTCTCGGTGGTCGCCACTGTTTTGGATTGTACTATGCTTACCATCAGGCATAGTGCAGTCACTTTGTCGTGCTTCAATAAAAAAAAAAGATAACTCAAAAAATAATTCCAAAATTAACAACAATAAGTAAACAAATATGAAAACCACACGTTTAAAAAAAACCTATCTAATTATCTTGCATGCTTTCAGCTGTATGACAGATAATTATTACACATTCAAATCCATAAGCATTAGTTCAGTTGAATAATTTTTAAACTGCTTAACACTATTATTGGTATACATTAAAAAGACCACTGAGATTAGTATCTAATTAAATGAATAATTTTGCAAGTCAAAAAAACAAACCTCACCATATTGTACACTGCAATGAAAGTTTAGAAACATGTTTTTAATTCCACACCCACGCATTACATATAGATTGACGGAATTTTTGCATTACAAATATACCTAATTTATCGATTAGTGTTATAGAACAAAGTCGCTTTTGCATTTGGCTGAGTGTTACCTGAGTTCTAAAGGATTTTGATACCGTTTTCACTATCGTGTAGAATTTTTTTTTTTTTTCGAAAAGTTTAAACATGTAAAACGTGTACATATATGACATTTATATAAAGACTAGCGACCCGCCCCATCTTCGCACGGGTGCAATGTAGATATAAATTTTAACGAAATACTGTTAAGGGCAGTTTTGATCTACATGACATGTACAACATATGTAATGTTTTTAATTGGATAAGGAATAATACCGTATTGTATAAAATGTCTTGGTAAATAAATAACACATAATGATTTTTTGTAAAAAGATGAATATGGTTATTGTGGGTTATTGTTTACAGATAAATAAATATATACAATCGCCGTCTTTTTTAACGATTCTTTTAAGATATGCAATTCCGTAGTACATTAATTTGATCTATTACGTAGGGTTTATTAGCCAGTTTTTGCGATTTAAGCGCACAAAAAAGTGAAAAGTTTATAATAATCCAATAAAGTCGGAATAAGGAATTTTCGAATCCTTATTTACCAGATTAGGCCCCCCTCGGCAGCGACTCAAGCCTAGGTCCGTTCCCTCGGTGTGGAGCCCTTGAGTGCGCTGCTCGCGCGATACAGTGACACAAAAATTTACATCACTGCTACAACACTACACGATCACCCCCACACACGTGCACGCCTATACCCTTACACATAAGAGTGGAAGGGTTTTATTTTTTTTCCCTTATCGAACTGAAAAAACTCCGATAAAAAAATATATGGAGGGATTGTTGAGGCGTGTATGCTTGGTACACATATGCGTCTCAACAACTCAAACATATATGAATAGTTAGCTAGGTTAGCTAGTCAGGCCGAGAGCCAGTTGCAGGGTGCCATCACTGTGACTGCGCGACAGACAACGCTCTCTCGCTCTCGTCTGTCGTCTTTAAGATGGTTGAGAGCGAGACCGGGTGGAACTCCGTTGCCTCATTCTGCGAGGCAGTTATGCTCGCTAAGGAGGCGGCTGAGAGGGAGAGAGAGCAGACCACCAGGCTCCTCTCCCGCAGCCGACGAACACGGCGGCGACGGGTCGGAGACGATCTGAGGCCGCCGTAAAGGGCCTGCGGGCGACGTGACGCGGGCACGTCCGTCGCCCAGCACTATAGCAGGCCTCGCAGTGGAGTCGCATTGTGCCGTGTGACTCCCACAGTTCGTCGTGGGGGGGTTTAACACCCGCCCCTCCCTGAGGGTTCTTCCATCTTGACCCCTCAGGCCGATGAAGGGGCCTCTTATGAGGGGCCGACACCTGCCGGGTGAGCAGAGGTAGTGCCGTAGGCAGTTCCTGCTCCCCGGCCAACAGGTGTAAGGAGGCACCATGGGGTTTTAGTCCGTGCAAGTCGGACATACCCCACCCTAGCTGCCCGGCCAGGGTGGGTATCCGAAGGGATTTCCCCATGTAAAAAAAAAGGTTAGCTAAGTCAGGTCGCGAGTTTGCATGTAACACGCAACAGCCAAGCCGAGGTGTGCCGTGCACCCTTGAGCTAGTTGCCCAAATAAAATCGACTGAGTGCCTTAAGCGCTCGCCTTAGTAGTTCGGTGAAGCTGTTAAGACCTTGCTAGGTCAATATCGTAGTCAGTTCGAAAAAAAAAATCCTTATTTTGAAAACGCTGGCTAAACTAATAATTTAATCCATTTTTTTACTTAATAGGTTTTAGCGTCAAGCAACTTGAGACGGTATAACATGTTAAATATCAAGAGGATGACGGGCTCCCAAATTCCATTGCCAAAACATACTAAATAAGTGATTAATTAAATATTTTTATATTGAGAATGGTAGCCATCTACCGCCCAACCGCAATACTATGATTTTATCAAAATGTTTATTCTACACTGAAAACTTAGGCTTATTCTGGATTCGAATTAACCTGATAGACGGGATGTCCTAATCACCTACTACTATGCCACGAACGTTCCACCATGTTTATTATTAGCCTCTGCTTGCGACTACGTTCGCATGGAGAAGTTACTTACGGCTAACGCTAACACGCAGCGGACGCTTTCAAAAGGAAAATGAACGATTTTGAAACATTCTTCATTGGTGCTCTGCTCCTATTAATCTTAGCGTGATGATATAGCCTATGACCTTCCTCGATAAATGAGCTATATAACACTGAAAGAATTTTTTAAATCGGACCAGTAGTTCCTGAGTTTATCCCCTACAACGTCACAAACTCACAACGTCACAAATTCACAAATTTTACATCTTTATAGTATTAAGTATAAGTATAGAAGTATAATAGATTACTCATTCTATTTAGTGACTACATGCAATTAAAAATAACAAAATATAGGTACGTAGTATATTTTATCTGTAAAAAATAACCTTAAGATATGGAAAACCGAGAGGAGCTGACTCTAAGTGTAGCTGACTAAACACACCCATAGGAGCTTAAGGGTCATTCAAGTATTACGTAAGCACTGATGGAGGTGGGGGTCCTTGATTTGCTTATTTGTAATGACATAAGGTTTGGGGCGTCTGGACATTGATTACATCAGCAATATTTATATACTGAATTAGTGCAGATTTGAATATTTCTATATATAAATTTCTTTTGTACGTGTGTATGTCACTGAAGTTCTCCTAAACGGCTGGACCGACTTTGACGAAATTTTGTGTGCATGTTTCAGTGGATCCGAGAATAATTTAGATTCACAATTAGACCCGTTAGGTGGCGTTGCGGTTGAATTTTAGATTTTTTTAATTAACCTTCGTCCGCGTGGACTATTTACTTTAGGATAAAGCTAACTAGCAGCGGAAGCTCTAAAAAAATCTATTTTGGAATATACTTCATTGGTGCTCAGCTCCTACTTGTCTTAGCGTGATGATATATAGCCTATTAGTCTTCTTGCATAAATGAGCTATATAACACCAAAATAATTTTTCAAATCGAACCAGCGGTTCCTGAAATTAGCGCGTTTAGCCAAATTAGTTAAAGATTACTAACTAGATCTTCAGGTAGACCAAAACAACTAAAAAGGGACTTCTAATTACACCAATCGAAGCTGCTAATGTACTGTTATTGAAATACTTGTATCTCAACTATATACGTATGTCCATATAATAAATAGGCATTTTCTCCTATGTCAACCGATTTTTTTTGTTTAATAGCTAATGCCCTGTTTTATTGATATCGATAAAAGTATATTAGAAATAGTTTTTATTTCACAACATCGACGAATACCTTTATCTATAAGTTTTTATTCTTCATATTTCTATAATATCTGTTTGTGAAAATAGTATTCTTAATATAACTAGTATGCTTAGTATACAGCAATATACGTGAAGAAAAAAGCTTGTACATCGTATTATGGATGAATTTCGACCACTGGTCACCTTAAGTGGTGACCATTCGATTTGATTGACCCTAGAAATGTAAGTAATATGAATTCGTATAGAATGTATACTAAATTCTGTTGGGTGTATTTTAATTCAGTTTTGAATAGAAAGGTGTGAGAACTGCCTTTTAAAATTACTAAACAACATAAACATTCACACATAATCGCTTAAATTACGAAGTAAAATTAAAATAATAAAGAAAATCATGTCGTAATATTTCTTTCTGCAATTTCTTACATTCATACATATATAATGGATAAAGTATTGGAAATAAAATTTTATATAAAAATTTAAAGCAATTAGGGAAGAAACTAAAAATAAATTACGTACAATAAACACTCTTAGATTAAGCAATGATGAACTAAGGAGTATATTATTTTTTATTAGGCATTCCGTATTTTGTTAGTTATGGAATGACACATGCGACTCGCACATTACTTACTTCATATATTTTTACCCACACGAGCTGCACCCACCAAGACATGTTGACGGCGAATGTGAAAAAGTGTGACCCGTTCTTACACATATGAGATCACTATATAAGACTTTGCGGTCCAACTTTGCTCTCATTTCGACTTACGCTTAAGTTTGGCAAATACATTACTGTCAGATTTTGATTCAGTTTAACGTGAATATCGTAACCTTTTGCTAATATAAACGGTGTCATAAACATAATAATAAAATGAACACGGTAAGAAAAACAATTTAAAAACATATTTTCCGTTCATTCTTTTTAATGTAATTTAATTAGAAATTTTAAAATTCTTACCCGTTTTTTCTATGTCTCTAACGCATTTCTGAAATTTGAATACTAATTTCATTTAAATATGTTTCATTTGTTTCAGTTAATTCTTATACCATTAACATTGGCAATAACAATTGCAACCGCATACCATGATCCAGATTTGAATTATCATTTAAGTCAAGTGCAAAAAACACAAAACTGTGGAGCTACAGGATACACATACACTACACCGACGTTACAATTGAATACTGGCGATCTGAAATCATCTGCACCTCCGGCTTTCATAACCCAGTCGGCTACTCCTCTGCAATATTCAACAGGACTGACCTATCAAAACGCAGTACCACAAGTCTCATACGCATCTCCCCCAAGTACTTACCAAACTTCGGTCAATAGTAACTCGTATTTTGTGCCACCATATTCTAATAACGAATTTCACGGATATGCAACATCTGCTGGACTCTCGTCGATATCATCAAGTGGTGGAGCAACTGCTCCAGTCGCAACATATGCTCAAGCGCCTATCTTAGCCAAGGTCACGGCGGCTCCTCTCATAGCCAAGTTTTCAATCACTCCTGTTAAAACCACATATGTGTCTCAAAACTCGGTACAGTCACCGCAAATATCATACGCTACAGGATCATTGGCGAAGGCATCTCTCTTTAGTAATACCGTGCAAACTGGTGGACCAGTCGTATCTCAAGTTTTTGCAGCACCGGCCGCAGGTTATGCAACTGCTTCCTCTTTGAAAGGACAAGCTGCACAAGTTTCATCCAATAGTTATTCATCTGGAATACAATATAATCAAGTTCAAGAAATCGCACCTTCTGTTCAAGTACAACCAGCCTTACAATATTCAGCTGTAGCGTCATCTCAGGGATCTTCGTCAGCCGATTCACAGTACTATACTTCCGGCCAATATCCAAGTGTAACTCAGTACACTCCAGGTGTAACTAAATACACACAAACTGCGACACAATATGTTGCCCCTGTTACCAGTTACGCTCAAAGTGTTCCTCATACTTCTCCGATAGTTTCCCAATATTCTGCACCTCAAGTTACTCAATATTCATCGCCTCAAGTCGCCCAATACTCAACTACTCACTTCACTGCACCAATTACTCAATATTCGTCTTCAATTACCCAACATGCGGCTCCTGCATATCCGGCTTATTCAGCCCCATCTCACTCGACATACACTGCCCCAACAGTATCTCATTACACTGGTCCAGTTGCAACATCAGGTACACAATATGTAAGATCCTCCATAGAACGTGTGTCAACACCAGTACACATATCCACACCTGGTGTAGCAACAAAGAACGTTCACAAGGAATTTTTGGAAAACTACGTAAGTAGAGAAAATATATATAATTATTGTTATTTTTAATTCTGTTTATCAATTATTGACTGTTCATTAATACTCAACAATTAAAATGACTCAAATACAGAGTACATAACAAATACAAGTTTATAACAGTATGTTGTAAACATAAAGTACAATAAATTTAATAAATCACTTACTTTAATAAAAAAAAAACAAAGCATTAATAGTTCCATCTTCCAAATAACTTACGTAAATTTTAACATATAATTAAAGCAAATCAGATAAATATAAAAACATAAGTCTACATTCTAAATTATCTATAGAAATTTAATCTTTTTAAACGAAAATGCATAAAAGAGAAATGTGCATCTTGTCTGTATTCAAAACATAACAGACAGTAAATAAAATTAGAAATGTAAATCTCGCAGAAATGTAAATTAAATTCTTCATTGCCACAGTTAGTTTTCTTCGATTACTTATCTAATTAGCCCGCAGGATATTACCGAATACCGTGACGTAATTTCATCATATCCTAGCAGCTAAGTCAGTGATGTAACTAATTTATCTGATCAATCGATTCGCCGAGGGCTGTATCAATTGCAACGTAATTACGGTCAATTACAAGCCTTAATTTTAAACATACTACATCTTTATTTAACTTACACATATATATAATTCATTAAATATACTCAAAACAAATAAAATAATAAGATTCATATCATCACATAAACAAATAACTACTATTACAAGTTACGTATTATTTTGCTCTTGATTTAATTTACTTGTAAAAATATATCCTACAGTAACAAAATGCATACTGACTCCTTTGTAGTGAGTGTGTAAGGCACGAAAATAAACCATTTTTGCGAAAAAACACTATCTGTCGGCCTTGTGTCGTCATCGAAAGGGACACTTATATAAGCTTCTCATGATTTATGTTTCAACATATCTATTCATGCACATTAACTAATCGTTCTTATTAATACATTGGGATTCATAGAATCATTTTTTCGGCGGAGTAGTAAAATATAAAAAATAATTTAATATATTTATTTCAATAGTAGAATACAGTAGGCAACTTAATAGTTTATGAAATTGCAAAATACATTACAAGAACTGGGAGTTTGTATTGGATAAAATATCTTACTGTGGTTTAAATGCTTAAATTTTAGACATAAATTATGCAAGTGTCCATTCCACAACTATTGTACACAAAGCAGCCTTTGAAAACAACTACCAATATTGGGTAACGTCAACCCAGCTAGTATATTCCACTAAAAATATTAAAGTTCATTTATGTGAAATAATTTATTCTCAGATTAGTTAACATCGTTGCGTATATATTAACTGTCTATGGTTTAATTGTCACTATTTATTGCTTTTGCGATTTAAAAACTGCAAATCAAACACACCAGTTATGTAAAAAAAAAAATGAAAGAATATATTGGAATTAAGGTCATCAACAACAAATAAGAAATCACAGTTGACAACTTTCTTGACACAAAAATTAAACTGTACTTGAAAACAGATGTGCGTTTAACCAATCCTTCAATAGATCAACAATCTAGTACTAGAAAGTATAATAAATACCTACCCATGTTCGCTATCTTTCGCGATAAAATCTCTGAAACGATAGCGATGAAACTTGATAGCTTGTTAAAGAATATATACTACTTTTCGTTCTAAATATAACCTGCTGAAGTCGCAAGAAAAACATTGCATAGAATAAAATAACGTTAAATACATTACCAAATTAGTAACTCCTTTAACACAACGACCATTCTATAAATAATAATAAAACGAATTCGACAAAAAAGCCAATTAATAATTTCTACAATACATAATCGTGATACAAATCCAAGTTAATGTATATAAAACCCATTTCAAGGTTCGACAATGAATCCAATCCTCTATTCAGCGTATTCTGTTACTTCATACGTTATTAAGTTTCATTTAATCTCTTACATATAACACAAACATAAGTACTAACTGTTTTAACCTTGCATTTAAAATACTTTTTAAACACTTACAAAGACAAGTAAAATTATTTTTTAATGACTATAAATTCAACATTGAATTACATTTAAACAATTAAAATTGCTATTTATAGTAAATTCAAAATTGATAAAAAATATCATGCTTAATGTGTTTTAATAGCTCGTGAATGTTGACTATTAATTCACCCATGAAGTATTTTATGACCTTTAAACGTTATGTTAATTTTTCTCGATCATACAGTTCGTTTTTAAGCCTGACCTGCGTGTAAACTGCTTTCACTGAAACTGCTAAATTTGTATGCATTTCTTTCTGATTTAATATAACAACTCAAAAGTTTACATAAAATCTTATTTTATATTCTTGTCTACGAAAGTTCTATTACGATATATTTGGATTTAAATTTATTATTCAGTTAATTTACAATTCAAATTTGTAACGTGTGACAGTGTTTACCTATATAATACAATAGTAGTAGTAATATATCTACTTCAATAGATAAATATAGAATAAATTATATATAATGATATGATGAATGACCACTGCACAAAAGTTTTCATATAAATAAAATATATCAATGCGCTAAGAAACAAGTAAATTTATTATCAACTCGGCCATGATTTTTGTTGATTCATGTTCAGAATAATCGTTATGGTTGCATTGGCTACTTAATACATATTAAATATATGGAGAAACGTCTTATTCAATAATTATAGTATGATAGATGTTTTGACTGATTCGTAGACCAATTTTATATTTTATTCTTCCTCCTATTTTATTATTTTGCCATCTTCTTACCCTTATTCCACCTAAGTAGGGTTGGCACAACATGTTTGTCATGCTGTGATGTTCGATTTGGCTTAATTTTTACGATGGGCCTGCTACCTCACATCAACAACTTCCTTGGGATTATTTACTTGTACCACTATATGTGTATGATTATTATATATAATTAAAAGATTTGATAGGTACATGTTTTAGCTTTAGTTTTTGGGTAGGCTTAAGTTTTTGTAGACTATTTATAGTTTCTGTTTGAGCGGCACTACTGTCCGGTTTAAAAACAAAATTGTTCAAGATATATAGTTTATTTGCTATATTGTCATTTTAGGTAAGAATTTTTAATTATTTTATTTTAATCAATTTGCCGAGTATACCTAGTAAGCGTACATCTTGCACCACTACTGCACCCTTCAATTTTTATTTGTAATTGTCAGGACAAGGTTTGTATAAAAAAAAATATTTCAAAAATCCTACGAAAAATGAAAATTTTGGGTTAAAAAAACTTCAAATAAAAATGGGTGATTCACTGAGACAGAACACAGTAAGCAGATCTTCAAAAATATTGACAGTTTAACACTAAGTTCCTTAATTTAAGTACATAGTCGTACTGAGAGATTTGTTATTACAGAAAAAGTTAAATATTTATTGAATTATTGCTTTAAAAAAGTTTGGGTATTTATGTACGTATTAAATGCACCGCGCTCGCCGACCGATGCGTGGGAAGCTCGTGTTATCCTTTTTCGCAAGTCTAACCTAACCAAACCAAACAGAGACAAAACAGCAAGATGTCATAGGTTGGGCGTCCGCCATGCATTTAACATGTAAGTATCCAAACTTTTATAAAGCAAGTATTCAATTTGTAATATCTGATAAATCTTTCAAAGATTTAGGAGAACCAAACCACCAGAGATTACTTACTGTCTATTATAGGGGATCATATTTTCTATATGACCTCACTGAAGCTACGAACACGAAAATAGGTATTTAAATTATTAATACGTCTTAAGTAATTTCCACGCTTGAGTATTAAATCTATCACTAAGTATTTATAGGTGTGTTTCAGTAGATGTAAAAAGCAAGTTTTTCTATGTTTACCATGTTATGATGTTAGACCATATCGGCATTTAATAACATGTGGCAACACATACAAACATAAAACCATTCTTGCTAATATTATAAATACAAATTTCTGTTCTATTGTAAAAATTAATAAATAAATAAATATGAGTTTTTATTTGTTACGCCGTCAGAAAAATAACGCAGTTCCGGAAGCATAAGTCAAATCCATATTAACACGAGAAATACCGCGAGCAGAAGCTAGCTTAGAATAATATAATAGAGAATGGAAGTGGAATGGAAGTTGCGTAATAGTTCATAAACTGTTATAATCTTTTATGCTAATATCGATATCAATTTTGTAACAATGTTCACAAATAAAAATAAATGTTCAGACAAACCAACCGCAAAGTGAATTAAAACGAGGCGTGTCCGTAATGGAAATCTACCGTAACATGTTTTTCGAATGGAATTATAAATAAAGATCAAACTACATAACATTGAACTTTTGACTCGGGTGTAACATTTCTCACAGTAATAATATCTAACGTTATATAATGTCATGGATTGCAGGACGCCCACCCAAGGTACGCTTTCGAGTACGGTGTCAATGACCCGCACACCGGTGACATAAAGCAACAGCAGGAGCAACGTGACGGCGAAGTTGTCAAAGGTTATTATTTCATTACCTGTAACCTCTAAATATATATTTAATCGTTTTTCCCACGATCACTCCGAGAGAAACATGCGAAATTTCAAGCATACATTAATTCAAATCTTCTTGATCTTCGAAACGATTGAACAGATTTTGACAAGCATTTTATATGCAGAGTGAAAACTTATCAGCGTAATACAATACAATACAATACGTGTCGTTTATCCGTTTTTTTATATATCATAGGAGGCAAACGAACAGGTGGGTCACCTGATGTTAAGTGATCACCACCGTCCATCGACACTTGCAACATCAGGGAGGTCGCAAGTACGATGCCAGCCAATGTTGGGCGAGGGGGGAAAGTAAGGAAAGAGGAGGAGGGGAAGGTGAGGGGAGATGGGCCTCTATCGCTCTCTCTGACCGAACGAAACGCAACAATGCAAACACTATTACTTCACTTCGGTTTTCTGTGAGAGGGCGGTACTACTCCGGGTGAGCCGTCTTATTTATGCTAAAGCCTGTAATAGCTTCAGCGTGGCTCTACAACCTTCAATCACCATACCAATAAAACAGTATTAATTTATTTTAATAAATTAATTATAAATAAATAGTTCATTATTTAAAAGAGGCAACTTAACATCTTCACAGAAAAATAGCTTACAATTGGTTCAGATAAAATACGTAGTTGGCATTAAGCAGTAATTCCATTTTTAGGAGAACAATCTCGGTTTCAGTCAGTATATAATAAAGCAGCAAAACTTTTCAACGTCATAATCTCATTTGAACTTGTATGCAATTCGAGAGTCCTTAAATGCGAGTAAAGCAACCACACAACTTTCCCTAATGATGTAATATTGATGTTTTTTATAAGTTTTAAATTTATATTTGGCAATCAATCTTCCAGATTAATATGGCCATTGTCGAGTAGGTAATAATATTACTAGTATCTTTTTCTAACAAGATGGTAGGCCCTTAACTTTCCAGAGAGTTTTTGTGGGACTTTAGAGTTCGTGCTCTATAGTATTATTTCCCATCCACTTCACTTGTGCACAATAACCAAACTATATTTTTATTACATAGAATACCACTAAAATATAGAGTCCAATAAAGCAAGATTTTAAATGAAATATAAAAGCCAATACATGACAGACTAAAATCCCGCCAAAAACTCATATTTTTTTTTTTTTTTTTTTTTTATTGAAGCACGACATAGTGACTGCACTATGCCTGATGTTAAGCATAGTACAATCCAAAAACATCGGCAACCACCGAGAGATAGATTATCCATCGCCGGTCGCCGCTGTCATGCCGGCCATAATGACGAAAGTCGCCCGGTACTGGATATGCACAGGCTGATCCCCAAACGCGACGCGCAGAAGCGAGTCACTATGACGGGCTTTTTCGCCATATGCATGGTGGTTGCGACCCAGTCGGGCTGTAAAACCCTACCACCCCGCAAATTCATATTGGTAATTACATATATTACATACATTTTTGTTTGTTTGTTTGTTACCACAGATTGGTAACGAGTGT
The DNA here is from genome assembly GCA_014332785.1 of Antheraea mylitta. Lineage (NCBI taxonomy): Eukaryota > Metazoa > Arthropoda > Insecta > Lepidoptera > Saturniidae > Antheraea > Antheraea mylitta. The sequence goes on from JACEII010000019.1 coordinate 3,542,525, forward strand.
ATTTACAGATTATAACAACCTGTTAATATATAGTAATCAGAACTTTTGAGTATGAACAAGGGGTTGCACTTGTTTCTCATTACGTTCATTGCAGACTTTTGATTTACAATTTTTTTAAATATTTTAATACATAAACACTATTCATAAAAATAATTAATAGTTTTATTAAAGACAGAAAAGTGTAATTAGTTTATTTTAGTCGGTTTCACTTATTAAATTACTTAATCTAGGTAAATCGCGGCAAACGGTAACATTAAGTACATATTGTTGGAACGATTGTTGTAGACTAATTTAAACATGAATATTTCAATACCGTAGAAAAGCAACGGAAATAATGTAAAGATATTTTGTTGGATTACTAATAGCACAAACTCAACATTGATTTAATATTATGCCAAGAAATCAAGGTTATTGTTAGAGATTCAAGTATTTAGACAAAGCATAAATGAAATAATTACTGCTTTTTATACAGTACACTATGTTTATGAATAATAGTAGATTAAATTAGTAAAAAACATATATTGCATAAAGCATTTTACTAAACATAAAAACACCTTAAAAACATATGTATACGTTATGCTATTTTTAGAAGACAGATAACCCAATAAAAAGTTACAACATGAGTTTTTGGCGGGATTTTAGTCTGTCATGTAAAGGATTTTATAGTTTATTCATAATTTTGTGTTATTTGACTCTATATTTTGTAAACTTAATGGTGTTTTCCGTAGTATAGTTAGTTTATTGTGCATAAGTGAAGTGAATGGAAAATAATACCACGGAACATGAAATTCTGAGATGCCACAAAATCTCCCTGGAAAGTTTTAACAAGGGAGCCACCATCTTGTTAGAATATTGAAATAATCACACGACGCTTGTAATAGTATTAACTACACGACAATGGCAGTAATAATATGAAAGATTGGTTGCTAAAAATAAAGTTTAAAAAGACAGAATTTACAACGTAAAAGAATAATTGTAAAAATCATGTTGCGACTTATGCAGGTCAGTATTCCTTGGTGGAACCGGACGGTTCGGTGCGGACGGTGAACTACGTTGCCGATTGGGAGACCGGTTTCCACGCCGATGTACGCAACAGCAAAGACAATCAACACTAGACGGGTATAAATTAAAAACGCGTCGCTACCAGTGCGGCCTTATTTGGTCGTTCTCTATGGAAGTAGATTCCCGTAATAGTAAATTAATGTCGTTGGCAAAAAATAGAAATATTTACTTCAAAATAAACTCAATGACAACGGAAATTAGTATGCGTACTGTTTAGGACTTTAGTTTTTATTAATATTAAGCTTAATAATTACATAATCCGAGTATTATACGAGTGATGATTTAAAAATACATTTATACGATTATTCCATGAATTCGCGAATATCTGTGTAAATAATATATTTAACTTAAGTATGCTTATTTAAATTATAACATTTCCTAATCTTTTATATGACGTGTATAATATTGAATCGAGTATAAACAAGAATTGGGATTAACAATCAGTGTTGAGTCATTTTATACGAATATTGTAAAGACATATTATATTATGAACCTTTTAGGTAGGTAACTGACCATGCCACCTTTCACTTAACGAGGTGACTCCGACTTGAATATTACTTTCTACTACTAATGTTTTGGAAGCAAAAAAATCCTGATTTTTGCTGTTATAACTATAGTGAGGTATCCTAGGTTGTGTTAGTATCCTAGGTGTCTATATGTCTAGATGTCTTGTTTACTCGTTCATCAACTTTCATTTGAAATAAATTCAGTTTCTCTGGGTGTGCGAAGAAAATATTTGTTAGATTGTGTTTAAAAAACTATGAAGTGAATATAATTTATAGTAAATTAGAAATATGTAAATTGTAAATCAATCGTTGCCAAATAACTTTGGTGGTATAGGTAATTTATTTTGGCTTTGAAATGATTCTATATGTCATAAACATATTGTTATGAGTATTAGACATAACGAACTATTGTATAACGCGGGCAAAGTTATTTGGCATTGAAAGAACATAAAAATATATGGATTATAAAACTAGACTGACAAATTTTAATTTCGAATAAAAGTTACTATTACTTTTAATACGTTTTTATTTCAACAATGTTCCTATCGCCATATCCACATAATTAGAGAACGTTTTATTCTGGACTAATACATATTTAATAAAATACTGGCTTTTGCTCGCGGCTTTGTTCATGACGTTTGATTGAAAAAGGCATTAGTTTGCGGAAATCCATTATTAAATATTATAGTGGATGTTACTTAGCACAACCGCCTGGAATTGATTGACCACTACTACGTCTCAACGTATTTCGCTTCTTCACGGAGCATCTTCATGAGGAGTATGAATAGTTAAGCCATGAAAGCGTAACAAACAACATACTCACATTGAGATTTATACTATTATTAATAAGGATGGATTATGTATGTGATGTCACTTGAAATTAAAGGACCCCATGGTATAAACTCTTAACATGCTAAATCTAGTGAAACTGATGCTTATGCTTGAGTTAAAATTAAATACATTGTATATATTCAGTAGATTCTTTTTACGTATGTAAACAACTCTTTAGGAAACCAAATATATTAACGTAGTCAATGATTCCAAATTGAACAAGGTTTTAGGCCCACGCATTTATTGGAATCGAAATGTTCTCATCCCTATAACTAAAGTACTGCTCGACTTGATACCAACTATCATATGAACTAAATTCTAGAAACAGCAAGTGATAAACATGTCGCAATTACTTTTTTAGTTCGTTATGTTTAAAATCATTCAATGTATACCAAGATAGTCTTTTTTATACTATACTAACGAGCCCATTAGACGTTGTTCTGCCTTTAAAATAAAACATGTACAATCAGATCACAGAGCTATCTATAGGGTTCAATTGTGAATTTAAACATTCTTGAAGCCACGTGATTACACATAAAAAATTCATCGAAATCTATCCAACAGTTTAGGAGTCCAGTCACATACATACGTTATATACAAGTAATATATACCTACATAACTAGCTGACCCGTACCCACTTCGATGGGCGATAAACATTTTTATGTAATTCGGTTACTACTGAGTGCTATATTTTGATAAGAATTCATAATTCTTGTTGATAATATGACCAATAAACATTACTTAACGATTTAAATAATTTTTTTATCATAAAAATCACTGTCGCTGGCCTTTTTGTAGACATTATCAAGCTTTACATCTTTTCTCTAGAACTCAATCATATACCTGTCATCGTTAAGGCAGCGTTCGTAAGAAACCTTTTTCGTTCGACCGTTTTTTCTCAGACTTACTTTGCAAAATCGACTACCATGAAAAATCACATTTTTTGAGTTAATATATGGCCTATAACGTGGTTTTTTATTATTCAAAGAATTTTCAAAATCGCTTTTGTTTTATATCAAAGAAGGCAAACCAACTGGTGGGCCACGTGACGTTAAGTGACATCACCGTCCATAGACACTAGCGACATCAGGGACGTCGCAAGTGCGTTGCCAGCCTGTATATGGGAGAAGGGAGAGGGGAAAGAAAGGGAAAGCAAGAAAGAGGAAGGGACGTGGGCCTCCGGATCTCTCACTGACCGAACGAAACACAACAATGCAAGCACTGTTATTTCACGTCGGTTATCTGTGAGAGGGGTGGTACTACCCCGGAGGAGCCGACCCATTCATGCTGAAATCAAAAATAGCTTCAGCGGGGTTCTACCACCTACAAATCGCTTAAGTAGATCCAGATATTACCCCCTAGAACCTCACAAACTTTATCTGTTTATGATACTAATATTGGTATAGAAGATAGGCGTTTGAGCCCATCTTACCTGATATTAAAGGATAATGTAGTCTAGACTGTAAGTACACTAAATTTAAAGGGCAACTAACTCGTTAATTGAAGATGCCGGAACCCACCAACAGGTACTTAGCAACAGATTTTCAACTGGAGGGTTGTAGCTGGCCAGACAGGCTTAAAAAAACACGACCGCCATGACATTTCAACACGTTTTCTCTGCACTGGAAGCTCTAGCTTTGTAAGGATACGAACCTACGTCGATAGACGCGGTGGCTGAACACGCTAACGACTAAACTATCTTCGTTCTAGGCCGATGAAACTGTGCAGGCCTGTCAGGACAATACTGTAGTCAGTCCAAAAAAGAACATAACAGCTTCAATCACTAGTATATATTTACAATTAGCAACCGACCTCGATTATGCAACACCGCCATCTAGTATACTGTTTGCGAAGTATTTTTAGTTAGCATTATTGTATAGAAATCAATGTCGTATATTTCTATAAAAGTCTAATAATTGAGTTTATTTAGAAATAGCGGATACTGGTGTTTTTAATGTAAAATATAATATTAATTGAACTATATATATTTATTAATTTCTTCAAATTACCAATTGTAACTAATTTAGAGTAGGTAATATTAAAGATTTAAAGTACCTTCTTTTTTTTTTTTTTACCTTCTACCTAATATAATCAAAAATACTGTTACTATGTTCATTCCAAATCATATTTTAATTAAGTATTGTAAATATGTGTTGCTTGGTCCAGTATAGGAGAAAGGGTAATTTTACCACATAACTGATCCTCAATATCTTTTGTTGTAAATTTAAGAACTTTGTTATGAGAGAAAGACCCTTATTTTAAAATTTTGACATAACTTGCAATTCAATTGCAATATGTAGGTCGATTTTTTTTTATTATTATAATTAATTTCGAATTAGTAAACTACTTACATATATAAAATACAATCGAAACGGTACAGTATAAATACATTAGGTAAAAGTAAATATAATATTTTATTTGATATAACTTACAATAAAAAATATAATACATGAAATCTGTCACAGCACTAAACCTTCCCTGTTCCCATATATATATATATATATATATATATATATATTCCCACATAATATAGCATATAGCTATATGCCTCTCATAACATCATAAATTTCTTTAGTTCTTTTCCATTATGGTAACATTTTGGGCATGTGTAGTCCGAGTCTGCTGTTTTATTAGCCTGAAATTTAATCCCAAGGTTATTTATATATTGAAAATCATCATTAATCAGTAATCATTTTATAACATAAATTAATATACGTAGTGGTTTATTTAAATTTATTAAAAGTAAGATACTTCAAATATAATTTACTTATGAATTTCTTGTTTACGAAATTAATTAAAAATGAAAAATTAAATACATATGACCTCAATTTGTCATCAGAATAAGGCGAAGTCTATAATGATCATGTATAATTTAGTTTCCTATCAATATTGTATTTCCAGAATTTGATATTTCATTCTGGAGATTTTCTCCTATGTCCCAAATTTTACCTAGTCCTTATACATTTTATGGCCTCTCTCAAAACCCATAAGTACAGGCTTGTACATAAAATCATTTGGGACAGATACTTAAAAATTCCATGGCCATATTGCAACTGAGTCAGCAAAGTCACAATGACTCATTCGTAAAACTATTAAGCTTTCTTGTCCTTTGTTTACATTTACAGACGGCCAGATATGCTTGATTACAAAAATAAATAGTTTAATATGTAAATAAATATATGTACATGACTTTCTGGTATTTTGGACATAGCAACTTCTGGATATAACTATAACATGTATGTGTTTCCCAAACACCTTTATAACCTAAATCCGTTATAATATTATTATAGGAATCTAGATCTCACATTTATTTATCTCTATGTAATCTTGAGTCTATACATAAATATTATACATATATTCAGCATGGTCAAAAAGTTTTGCAAAAACTGTAATCATAGCATTATCATAGATTAATAAAAAATCATACCATTAAACAATAATAACAAAATATGTGATCACACCCCATTGTATGAGGTAGGATAGGTTTGTTGGAGCAACAAACGCAGACAGTGTTTAGTGTCATTGTTGGATATCCTGGTGGACCAACAGACCGCACATGTTTCCTCCACCATACATATTTCAAAATATTTGACAATCTTCTTTTTAGTCCAAATATGTTCATTAATGATATAACCGTACCTATTAATTCCTGAAATATTAAATAATTTCATATTTTTAGTCAGTCAAAACTACACAAATGACCACAGCAACATATAATTACTTAATATATATTAGGTAATAATATTGAAATAAAATACACAATAATTCATCAGTAATGTATTTAAAATAAAGGAATGGTTTATACACAATCTTTTTCCCAAAAATAAAGTAAATCCTCATATATCGTCTCTTTTCAAACATTAAAAAGTAAGAATTTATATCAATATACTAGCTGTGTCTTCAATTTCTTCCACCTGGTACTTAAAATGTGACTAATAAAATCACTTAGATATATTAAGTTCATTTACTTATCTACTTTTCTCTCATACTTGAGTTATATTATCATAAAAATACAATAACTTTTAACAGAGTGAACCTTTTTTTTTTCGAACTGACTACGCTAATGACCTAGCAAGTTGTTAACAGCTTCATCGAACTACGAAGGCGAGCGCTTAAGGCACTCAGCCGATTTTATTTGGGCAACTAGCTCAAGGGTGCACGGCACACCTCGGCTTGGCTGTTGCCTGTTACATGCAAACTCGCGACCTAACTTAGCTAACCTAGCTAACTATTCATATATGTTTGAGTTGTTGAGACGCATACCAAGCATACACGCCTCAACAACCCCTCCATATATTTTTTTATCGGAAAATTAGAGTTTTTTCAGTTCAATAAGGGAAAAAAATAAAACCCTTCCACTTCCATGTGTAAGCGTGTAGGCGTGCACGTGTGTGGGGGTGGTCGTGTAGTATTGTAGCAATGATGTAAATTTTTGTGTCACGATGTAAATTTTTGTGTCACTGTATCGCGCGAGCAGCACACTCAAGGGCTCCACACCGAGGGAACGGACCTAGGCTTGAGTCGCTGCCGAGGGGGGCCTAATCTGGAAACCAATAAGAGTGAACCAATTTCAATGAAACAAAGACTACCAGAGGATATACTTTATGATTTTCTTAGATTTAAGGTTTTATTGTGAACACAGTACTTTAGCGGTGATGCGTATTTAAACAAACAGACAGACATTTCTAAAAATGACTGGAATGTATTCTATTACCTATTCTAAGACACCCAAAAAAATTTTATTCACAAAAATATAAAAGTACAGACACATTAGATTTACATTCTTGTTATGTGTATAGATGTAGATATCATGTTTTTCTTATTTTCTAGTAAGTTTTATAATATAAAATAAATGAAAGTATGTTTAAAAACCTCACTGATTTATAATATAACTAGCCTCTGCCCGCGACTTCAATCGCGTGACTTAGATACACTAACACTAACACGCAGCAGTTCTCAAAAGGAACAAACATTCCGATTTTGAACCATTTTTCATCCATGTTCCGCTTCTAATGGACTTAGCGTGATGATATATATCCTATAACCATTCTCGATGAATGAGCTATATAACACTGAAAGAATTATTCAAATCGGACCAGTAGTTCCTGAGATTACCCCCTACAACGTCACAACATCACAAACTCACAAACTTTACCTCTTTATAATATTAGTATAGATAAATCAATCAAAACTTTTGCACATAAGGCTCCAGAGCAGAACCACTTAAAATAGTAACAAATGAAGGTTTTGAGTTGCTGGTAATCTATACTAATATATAAAGCTGAAGAGTTTGTTTGTTTGTTTGGTTGAACGCCATAATCTCAAGAACTACAGATCCGATTTAAAAGTTTCTTTTAGTGTTAGATAGCTTATTTATCGAGGATGGCTCTAGGATACATATCATCACGTTAAAACCAAAAGGAGGTGAGCACTAATGAAGAATGTCTCAAAATCGGGCTACTTTGGAAGCTTCCGCTGGGTGTTAATGTCAGTATTATATGCGTTGCCATGGTCACGAGATAACATTATATCAAAAATATTTTCATGGTTTATTTTGTATTCCTATTAAAAAAGTTTATTCTAGGTTAGTTTTGTTTTCGATTTTTAATTATACGTGTTACATTTATATCGCAAACATTTCTTAAGTTTATTTTGTGTTGTTATTCAGAAAGTGTAGTAGTAATAATATTCGTCCAATAAGACAGTCGAAGGAATTAATCCATACAGCCAATTCTGAAGTTGTCAATATAATTAGTTTTCTTCATGTCCAAGTTAATGTAAAGGTATAAGCGCCGAATCCTCTACATAATATAACGTAATTTTTTATCTTCTTAATCTTCAAGACCATAGAATTAATGCTTCGTGGTTTTATTTTTCATTAATTTCACTTATGCAAAATAAACGAACGATATTATATAATACGCAACCAATTTCTACACGATATAGAATCATGTAACACAATATTATGAAAAAAATATAAAATCCACTACATGATAGACTGAAATCCCGCCAAACACTCTTAAAAAACTCTATTCTACATTAGTTTTGTTGCCAATTTTTTATTTGTGATATATTACGTATTATAAAAGTAAAGTGAGTGTAATTTATATTAAAATAAATTATTTTTGGTGAATACAATCTGTGATGCTACAAACATCAACATTTTTTATAACTCTGTCGATATGTCTGTTTTTTTATTTGTTCCGGGTAATCTCCGAAACGACTGGACCTATTTGAATGTTTTTTTTTTTTCTTAGAAATGACTACGCTTAACAGCCTCACCGGACTACAAGTAATGTTTGAACGGGAATTTTACAGGCAAATAAGTAACTAATTAGCTGTTTTATTTAATATTGTTCGATAATGTGTAGCTTCATATTTTCATTATTTTCTTATATAGTGTGAGCACTGAGGGTGATATATAGTTTAAAATTCCAGTTATGTGGCTGATCATAATTCCATCCCATTCGATACACTATTAGTATTCACATACATAATGTACACGTTACCTGTTACAGTAGATGATGTGCATGTGATAGAAATATTTTTGAAATAGTATTATTGTAATTTACACTAGATGTGTAATCACAATTTTAAATTGATTTAATATATTTAAAAAAAGGCGTGCGAAGCCGCGGGTAACAGCTAGTACCAAATAAAATGAGTGCAAAGGGCTAAATATGAAATCTAAACTTGCATAAGTGTAGTGTACTGGTGTAAAAAGTATAGATATTTTATTACATATAAAATAATGGTTTATATTTGAAATCATTCAAATGGGAAGACAGTTTGATTATTCAAAGACTTGTTAACATATATATTTTAATATTTTGTCATTTCCATGATTTAATAAAGTTTCCTGCATTTAAATATACATTATGTTATTTTAAACATTGTACCAAAGGTACACACCAATTAGTAACAATTTTTGTTCATAACTTTAAGGTAACATAAAATGATAAAACAAAATGTTAAGCTATAACTTAAAATTATAATAATTAGGCAAAATGTTAACTTACAATGAAATTGTGCCATAACAATTCTCGAGTCCATGAGAGATCACTTAAGTCTTCTCTAGTCAATTTTTCTGCTGACAATTCCAAACCTAGTATATAGTCTATAAAAATTGGACATTTCCCACTTTGAATAAATCTCAAGAAATTAATGATATCTGCAATGAGTTGAAATGTCTCTAACTTATGCACAAAATTTTGGATGTTCCTGTTTGAAGTGAAACTATATACAGCTCTTTCTTTTAAATATTTCAATCCAACTGTGTATCCATAGTACCAGTACAATTTAGTCTTGGTAAAATTATCACTTTTATAGTTCAATGATAACATTTCATGTCCAAAGGTTCTTTTTTTATCATATACTGAATATTTAAAAATCCATGTTTTGATTAAAAGTTCTAACTCGGGCAATATTGGCTGAAGATATCCTGGCTGAAACACAAAGAAACTATGACTTCAGTTACACGGAAATTACATTTAATTTTTTTTGTCCTTGTATAATTAAGAGATGTACCTCTAAATATTTGCTGCCTTCGAATATTAACTGCTTAAGCAATTCTTCGACTTGGACATCTAAATTTACAGCATCTAGCTGAAATGTTATAAATACATTTACTAAATAATAATGGATACTGTATAAAAGTAATACAATATTATATATTAAATTACTTGTGTTACGCGAGGTATGTAATTCACAGACATTTTTAAATGATTAAACATCTGTAGTTTTCATTTTCACTATTTTAAAAACATTACCTAAATAATATATACTTTGTATATAGTACAATATAATCGAAAAAATCTTTCATGTAAAGAAGACAGCTCGAAAAATAGTTTCTCGCATAGTTCAAAATTCAGAGTTTAGTATTTTCCACCAATGATATTGCAGCTTTTAGTTATAATTAATAATATCATTGTTTTTCCCGTGTATAATAAATCAATGGTTTTTCCACAGAGAAACGAATAATTGTAAAGGAGAACAAAATATTTCTGTTCTGTAGGGATTAGGACTGTTGATAAAATATCGATATATCGAAATATCAATATTTTTTTCTTAAAATATCGATATTTTTTAGTAATATTTTTTGGGCGATATATCGATATTTTGATATTATAATTTGGATATCGGCGGTCGATATTTTTTTTATTCATAATAATTTTCTTAGCCTTATTCCACCTAGGTTGACTCGATACATTATGTTTTTCTTTTCCAGTCTCCTCAGTCAGAATTAATCTCAGAATATTATATAATATTAATAATATTATACCTATTACATATGTTATTTTTACATACTTTATCCATACTTTAAAACTATTCTAGTTATAAGTCTTTCATCTCTCTTTATGACATGCCTGTATCATGCTAACCTATTATTTCTCAAATTTTCTGTTACTGGTGATGTTTTCAATCTTTATCTGATACGTTTTTATTCTATCACTTCTAGTTACACCATACATCTTAACAATCGCAGCTCTGCCGTGTACAGTTTTTTCTCATGCGTTTATTTTGTAACCTAGTACTCAGATGCATGCAGTATGACTGTCTTATAACAATTTTATACGCCTTCCCCGTGAGTTTCAAGGGCATTCGTGGATCGCATAACCTGAACATCTTTCTCCATTTAGTCCATCCTGCATTTATCCTATTCTTTCCGTTATTGTCTATACTGCCACGTTTTGAATCAATGAATATGAAGCACGCTCGTAGTAATCGAGTACCTAGTGAAACAGCTGAACATAGTATTTAGTATGAAGTAAATAGTATTTTAAAAATCTCTTGCTGAAAAATATTCATTACCATCAGCCTGTAAAAGAGCCACTGCAGGGCTACAGACCTTTTCCTGAAAGAAGGTATGGACATAATCACCACACTAGCCCACGGCGTATTGGCAATTTCAAACTCTGAGAAAACCACAATTGTACGTTTTCTCACATATAGTAATACTACCAGAACATTTTTCAAGCTCAGGTTTTCTCACGGGGTTTTCCTTGACCGTCAGACGATACTGTTACCAATTTAAATTAGTAAGTGTACGCGAATTTTGTAAAATCCATTATTACACACCGGGGTTCAAACCAGCAGACATCGAAATGTTATTCTACTAGTGAAACTAGTAGACTACCACTATTTAAAAAACTTGGTAACTGATGGACTAAAAATATTGGTACACATAATTATCTTATTTAGATAAAACAATAATGATGACGATGATCAATATGATTAATGACGTTTGTGGCTCTTAGAACTGTACTGTTATATTTTAAAACATATATGGGATAAACTGTACAAATATACTGGATTAAAAACTATAAATCAATGTTAAGCTGAATTACATTTTTTTAACATAGCCGATATATCGAAATATCGATATTTTTTTCCAATATATCGAGGTCCGATATTGATATTTTCATAAATATCGATATATCGAAAATCCGATATTTTTAAAAATATCAACAGTCCTAGTAGGGATGTTAATAATCGATTTTTATTTAAATAAATAATATTATTATTTTATCGATGTTTATAATCGATTTACGTAATAATATTAATCGATGTTTATAATCAATTTACGTAATAACATTAATCGATTTTTAATAAATCAATTATATAAATTACCCATTTAAATCTATTTTTATAAACATCTATGCGACGGATGAAAACAACTCGAAAAAGTTCATTATTATTTACTAGTGAAGAGTGAGCATTGTGAGATAATATAGTTATTGGTAAACAATAAAAATATCTTCTAACTGTAACAAATGTAAAAGCGGCTGGCGAAAGTATTTCATAAAAAAAAATATTATTGCTCCGAATGCAATAGATATGAAAACCACACTATTCTTAATAATTTCAATAAACAAATTCTGATATTAGAATATTGTCATTCACCCTATAATTAATATGAAAATGTAAAAGAGAACACATTCATTTCATTGTTTTGAGTTTTCACTTCAGTCGGCAGTCCTTGTGACTGCCTCAACTTTGTTTGAATTAATAAGGTTGTCATTTTGTTAGGACGCTTAACATTTCATTTTTATTATGATAAAATGTTTAATGGTACTTAAAATTTGTATGAACTATTATATTATTTAATTATTATTATTATGATATTTGGTTTCTATATTCTTTACCTTGATAGTTTAAAGGATCATTCACTTTCATTTTGTTTTGTATTGGTTATTTTTTATATATATCATTTTATTTGATTCTTAATCTGATAAATTGTTAATATGAAACTCCTAGATTTATTATTGGAATATGAAAAGCATATATTATTTTAACTACAAGAAAAAATCGTTTTTTTCGTAATAATTGATTTTTGACAGATCGAATATCATTTAATAAGGATAAATCGATTCACATTAAATCGATTTCTTTACATTAATCTTTCATCCCTACTGTTTTCCAATTTTCATTTCTTTTTTATATTTTTTTAAGTTGAGGTTGCATGGTACAAGTCTCTTAAGCAAGACTTCTGACTAATATTCTAACCTCGAATTCTCAAAACATGGCTTTTACGAATTAAAAGTTCCTAGAGACCTGATAAAACATAAATCATTGTCCTAAGACTACTTATTTCTATTACTCGTATATAGTACTGTAGAATATCTGAACAAAAGCTATAGTATAACTAAAAATTGAGCAGTCCCTCCTGGCAGATGTGAAACATCTAAATTGTTTTCTATAAGTTATATGCATAAAAGAACAGATTACGTAAGGAATCAGCTGTTGCATAATGAAAAGATAGAGCATTACAAATTTTTTCCATAAAATAATGACTATTTATTTTATTACATAAATATTCATTTTCATTAAAAACAAAATAGAAAAATTCAACTAAGCGGGTGCCTAGGCAAAAAAACAACTTTGGCGGCATTTATTAAAGAGCGTTAGGTCGTCGGCACGTGCCGCATAACACTAGTAGAACGAGTGGCCAAGAAAACAGTTTGAATCTTATGTTTATACAGACAGGGTTGTAATTGTTTTTTCGTATTTCGTTAATAGTGCATAGTTCGTGTTTTAACATGTAGATTTGAAAATGTGACGTCACAAAATTTAGGACCCCTTCCCACTCCCTTAACGTGTGACGCAATTTATGGATCGCTTCAAATGTAGTTGGGGTAGTAAAGTTGGTACATGCTAAATATTAAATCAATAAAATCAGTAAAATGATTTAGATATAGCAATTAAATGTTCCGACGCTTAGTGGCAGCGTGTTCGTGCATAATATTGATGTTTCACATCTGCCAGGCCTCTCGTGACGGCTCAATTTTTTCCCCTATATTTACTGGTATAGTGAATAATAAGTATTGCAATTGTTCTTCATTTTTTGTACAATTATTGTAATGTTCGATCAACGCTAGCCCACGTTCTGGAACATCTTAATCACAGTTAATAAAAAAATATATGAGATAGCTTTTTTGTAGAGCGTTCAATTTTATATAAGAAAATGTTTTGGTCTAGCCTTTTTCATGAACCATTAAGGAGTTATAAGATTCTAAGCTCAAAAAACAAGCTTTCCCATGTTAACCATACGGGAAATTTAAATGTACCAGGCAGGATATTCTAATAATAGGTCTTTACCTATGAAAATGCCGTTCTGTAGTACTGGCCATTTCAAATCAAAATAATTTTTATTTGGCTAAGAATTCAATTTCAAATTAATTTTATTTTAAAAACATTGAATTCTTTTTCCAAAAGTAGTCATTTGTTTATTGATTAGTATTACATTTTCATCGCATTTCAATCTTTTTTGTCATCATGGATACGTTAAAAATTCGAGTAATTATGGAATATGAATACCATTGTGGCAGCAACGCGGCACAACCGGCACGCAACATCAACGACGTTTACGGAGATAACACTACAAATCAACGCACCACCTGTAATTGGTTTGCTCGTTTCCCTTCTGGGAATTTCGACCTGAAAAATGAACCTCGCGGTCGTCCAAAGACTTTGGTCGACAATGGCGAATTAAAGGCGATTGTGGAAGCTGATAATACACAATCTACGGCTGAAATAGTAGCTGCTTTCGACGTTAGCGTCAAAACAATATCGGTCCATTTGCGTCAAATTGGCAAGGTAAAAAAGCTTGACAAATGGGTGCCCCACGAACTCAATGATCGCCACCGCGAAGTACGCGTCGAGACGTGCCTTGCACTGCTCAATAGACACACAAATGAAGGAATTTTGAACCGCATGTTACCTGCGATGAAGAATGGATTCTGTTTGATAACCGCAAGCGCTCAGCAAGTTGTTTGGATTCTGGTTCAGCACCTAAACAATGCCTTAAACGAAAATTTACCCCTAGAAAAGTGATGGTCATTGTTTGGTGGTCTAGCGCCAGTGTGATTCATTACAGCTTCTTACCGAACGGGGTGAGCATTATTGCAGATGTGTACTATGAATAACTGAACACAATGATTGAGAAGCTGGCACATCTCCAACCAGCATTCGTCAATCGCTCGTCTCCGCTGCACCTGCACGACAACGCGCGACCTCATACTGCACAGCAGACGGTCTCCAAGTTGCAAGAACTGTGATTGAAAGTTCTCCATCATCCGCCCTACTCACCTGACCTTGCGCATACAGACTACTAATTTTTCCAGAATTTGGATAACTCCCTGACAGGAAAAAAAATCATTACTCGAGAGGCAGTACAAAATGCCTTTGAAGAATTTGCCTCCCGTCCAGCTAATTTCCTTAAGAAGGGCATCAATAAACTGCCACTGCGTTGGTAAAGATGCATTGATTGCATGGGTGATTACTTCAATTAATACAAATAAAAAATACATGAAAGAAATTCGTTTTTTTTTTTCATACAAAACGGCAATTTCATAGGTAAAGACCTAATACAACTTATATGACTCCTATGTAGGGTGAGCGCTATTAGAAAAACATAAGTGTTGACATCGATGTTAACATCGATGTACGATAAATATCGATAGCAAAACATCGATGTCTCAAAATATCGAATAAAACTGTCTGTAAAAAACTAACTTAATCGGGTGTTCCATATTGTCTGTTCCGTTGCTGTTACAGGAGTTGGCCAGCTTTGAAATAAAGCCTTTATGAAGCTGTCCCCTTTTCCTTTTTCCCTTAGGAAATGCAAAGAAATAACTAGGTATTCGTACGGTTTACTTCGATAACGTTGATTAGTATCATCTAGGGTAAAATAGTTAAATTTGATAGTTATTGTTGGAATATTAATGTGAAATAAAAAGTTAATATTAGCTACTCTATAGATAAGATATGTATGGCAACACTAGTAGTTACTTTTTATTGTAAAGATGGCGATGTATAAGAACTGTTGTATGTTAAATATAAGCCAAATTAATAAAATTATTTTTGTACGGTTTGTGTTATATATTTTGTTGTCAAACAAAACAAACTTTAATAGTTATCTAGTCCCTAGCTTATGATTGAGAGTCATATTTTAATGTATGGGGAAATCCCAATGTATTAATGACAGCTACAGGCTAAAGCTCTGTTGTATTATGTATTATTTCTTCTCAAAGATTAATCCAAATAATATAACAGAACTGATTAGAGATAGATTAGGCGAATGTTATTGATTATCAATTTATTTTTTGACCAAAACAATATTTTCGATATTATCCACTTTTGGAAACATGTGCACGATTTGAAACACGGAGAAGGATCTCAAACTTTTCCCACATTATGTGAATTAGTGAAGAAACTTTTGTGTCTACCACACAGCAACATCTATGTGAAACGGTTATTTTCAGCTATAAATATTATGAAAACCAAGTTACGTAATTAAATATGGACTACAACTACTAAAGTAGTATTATTACACACTAAATCTGAAATAACCGATTGCTACTCATTTGAAGCCATGGAAAAACAGATGATTTTTTTTCGATTTAACAAAAATATGTATGATTTTAAAAAAGAAAATGAGAATGAAAATACTGAAGGTGAGGCAAAATTGAAAAATGAAAGCGAAATTGTTATCTGTATGTATTCTTAATAAAATGTAACAATGAGTTTTTTCTTTACACCTTTATATTTATTAATATTAACTTTATACATTTGTAACCTATAAAACACTAACACTACACTTCACACATTTTAATCTATATTTTTTCGAACTTCAGTGCTTCCAACCCCATTGCAGTGTTGCCATCATTTTATTTTAAATTATCTAGCAGAAATTTTATTTTACGTTGATTTATGTTTGTTTTATTACATATGTTGTGATTATAAATATAACAATGTATGTGGTCCTGGTAACTAAGAAAATTGGTTATTGTTATCGACTATTGTTTTGATTATATGAGAAAAGTACGAAATCTGCCTTTTTTTACTTTACCTACTGTTTTCTCTTGTTGTTTTATGAGCGAGCTGCTGTTTTTTGGTTTGTTGGGGTTGGCAACACTGGGTAAAAGTGATTGTAATTACGCATTCGGGTTTTTGTCGATCTGTTTACATTTTCTTTTTTCTAGAATCTCATATTGTATATTATGGGTGTTTGAGTTTCGTGTCGTTGTTGTAATAACATACAGATATAGCGTCATGGTTGTATCACCTCAAAGCCCCGCCAACGACGCGCTAAGTGTGCAATCAAAAAAAAGCAACATGGCATCTAAACAGACATCAGTAGCTGACACAAGGGCAGAATTAGCAGAACTAGTAAAACGTAAAGCTGAAGTCGCTGTAAGCATTTTATTTGATAAAGTACACTGTAATTAACAACACATTTTTGACAAATATTTTTTGCAGGACACACTAGCCAGCTTAGAGCGCCAAATTTATGCATTCGAAGGATCATATTTAGAAGATACCCAACTTTATGGAAATATAATCAGAGGTTGGGATAGATATCTAACTACAAATAAAAGTACTAATTCAAAGGCTGATAAACGAAACAGAAAGTTCAAGGAAGCAGAAAGACTATTCTCAAAATCCAGTATCACATCCATAGCTGTAAGTATCTATCGTCACACCGTGACCTGAGAAAAGTGTGATCTACTATTTTTCTTTATACTTATCTGATAACTTACAAAGCCGTGTGACATTTAACTTTCCTCCTTATTCAATGTAGTCTGGTGAAACTGTTAAGGCTTTTATAGACCAATAGTGTAGCGAGTTCGAAAACTAACCTTATTCTGATATACTATTTTTATTGACTCACTCTTTTTCTTTACCATTCTGTGAGTCCTGCCTTCTTTATTTGAATTGATTAAACATTGTTAGTCTGACTGGCCTTTACAGTTTCACAGTACTTTAAGAGTAGTAGTTTTAATTGTACTACCCATGCATTTATTATCAAACATTATTTGAGGGATTGTACTGGTTATGTAAAAAATTGTAATCATATGATATCAATTTTCAATATAAAAAGTGTAATTTTATATACCCGTAATTATGTTTGATATGTATAACACCAGTTTACAAGCCAAATATAATATTAATAAAATATTTTGGTTCTTTACAATGTTAGGATTATTATACAATTCTGTTAAAATAATAAACATAAGAATAGTCATTATTATAATTATGAAAGGGTTTTTAATCATACATGTTAAAATTTTGATTATAGATTTATTTCATCAATATTTTTCTTATTTTCAGGCAGTCAGTGGACTTGTTGATCCTACTGAAACCAAAAGTAAGTATACATGTTTTAAAAATGTATACTGTAGTACTTAAAGCTATAAAAATACTAACATATACTTTTCAGATGAAAGGAACAGTGAAACCGAGTCACAAACAAATGAGGACTCATCAGATACCCAAATCAGTTCGGGATTAAACATTGGTAGTTTGAATCATACAACAATACATGGCTCTACAGAAAGTATATCTTCTAAACCGTCTGGTAAACAACAAACAAATGGAAACATAGAAAAAGTTATGAACACTCCATCTCAAAATAAACAGAGTGTCACACAAAAGATTGTAGCCTCATCCGGAATGCTACAAAAGACCTTTGGCAGTGATAAGATTTTGTCAGGAGTGGGATTGGACAGTAGGCCAGGAACACCTAAAGAGAAAGACCCCAATGTGAGCATACTGAATAATAAAGGCGATTTGACACCTAATCCACTTAAACATAAATTGACGAACAGTGGAAGTAATAACAGCAGTTTAAAGAAAAATAACAATAAGAAAGCAAGACACAGATAAAAAATGACTTCAAATAAATGAAAAATATTATGGATTATAAAAATAAGTAAATGAAATGAATTGATTTATTAAAAAATGTTTTATTTTACATATTTAGTCATCTTGGTAAATACATAATACATTAGTAAATTCTATAACATACTAATTGATTCTTCCATTAACAGCTCTTATAAGAGACTGATTGAGTCTTGATTCTGAAAAATCATAAATATATTTTAGACAATAATCTAAAATTAAAAAAAAAAAAAAAACTAAATGTAAGGAAAATACTACGTACGTTTTAAAACATTAGGTAAATCTCTAATAGGGCCACAATATCTTACTGCTAAATAATATAGTAATGGCAATGTAGCTATGATAGCTGTACAACATAAAAATATTATTTCAGGAGATTTTCTTAATTTACAACAACTTAAGCTCTTGCTCCATATAGATCTTGTTGTATTCATCTGAAAAAGAACATTTTTTTAAAATTATTATATGTCAATAAAAAACACAATTTATAAAATGGTACAAAATATATACAAATCCTTAAAAGTTATACAAAAAATCGACTAAATCTTAGTAGTTTAACTGGTCTTCAAATGGAAAGTAGTAGTTCTATAATTTTGCATCTATAATATAAAAATGAATTGCTGAATGTGTTGCTAAGTGCAAATCTCGCAAAGTTTAACCTATGCTAAGCTTTCACTAATTCTTTTTTTGTTGTGTTTGATATTGTCAGGAGAAGGTTCTTATGCAAAAAACAAGTATATTCTAATATACTTTAGGTGAAAAGGAGTTCGTGGGCACTGCTACTATAGAATAAATAACCAATTTCATTACAACTAAGAAAACTCAACAAGACGACATGTGTTCAAGAATAATAAACTTTTCTATCTATACATAAAATAAGAATGTAAATCTAAAGTATCACTACCTCTTAGATTTTTATAAGTAATAAATTAAAGTTAATTAAATAAGTATTAAAATACATTTCATTTTTAGAAATATCTATTTGGACATGCATCACTGCTAAAAATTATGTTCTTGATAAAACCAATTCAAATTATGAAGCATTTGAGCACACATCTAGTCTTTGTCTCATCAAAATCAGTTTGGTCTATCAGAATTATTGTAATTTGAATGATAATATGACTTAAGTCCCAGAGAAAAGTAGATAAATGAACTTAATAAATTCAAATAGATACTAATCACTGTTTTTTTTCCATAAAGTTTTGTGCAAATGAAGTTGCAGGCACAGCTAGTTTCTAATAAATCAGTAGCAGATTTTCATGCTATATTGATTCACCAAACATAGACATTTTAAAGAAAATTAAGTTTACCATTTCACAATATAATTCATACTTATTTGACCCTATATTTTATGTTATTAATGGTACTTTAAGCTTAAGTTGTGGTTGTACTTTGATGCACAAGTGAATTTAAGAGAATATGAATTTTGAACTGCCAAAAAAAATGCTCATGATGAATTCTTGTCGATTGGTGACATATTTTCCTATATTTTTAAAAAAAAATCAATAATTAGAGTAATATAATACAAGTGGTATTGACTGAATTCTGTACACGGTAGTCTTTGTGTGGCTGTGATCTAAACACTTGTCTTCCCACAAATTTTAATAAAGTGTTAAAATTATATTGTTAGCATTATTATCATATATATGCTTACTGCATCTACCACATCCATACATATAGTATCCAGGCATATGGGATCAGTACTCAAGGTCTCATAAAAATTATTCAACTGAATATAATTTTGCATGCAGTTTTCACACACTTCTGTGTAATTCTTCCCTTCATTATTAAGATTATTTACTATGCATTCCATTGTTTCATTATATATTTGGTAAAACCTCACTGTGTTATTTGATACAACTGGTGTAGATTTAGACCAACCGTAGCAACCTGAAAAATCAATTTATACACTTTTCCTGATATAAATACCAAACAAATATGTATATTTTATTGGACACTTTATTTTGCTGATAGTGTAAAGCCTATCCAAGATTAAAACACGCCAGTTGCATATAATGTGATGATGACTGGTCAAGGAATATTATAAAAACAAGTAAACACTATGAGTAATACTGAATGTATGTAACTGACTTTAAGACCCCACAAGTATATTCCAACAAATACACTTGAGAACTAATGTCTGTCTAGATCTTTACCATATTGTCATTTAACATTAGGTGTGATTAAGATTAAGACTAAATTGTATACAGTATAGCAAAAAAAGATCAAAAGCATAACATTGGTAGGCAACTAAAACCAACCCAAACATGAAATTACCTTAGATCAATCCTACATATGTCTTATTAATGAGATTACAACAAATTAGAAAACAGAACAGACACTGTAATCATACAAAGAGCCAACCTTTAATTTGGTAGGTGGTAGAACCACACTGAAGCCATTACAGGTTTCAGCATGAATGGGTCAGCTCACCTAGAGTAGTGCCACCTTCTCACAGAAAACCAACATGAAATAACAGCGCTTGCATTGTTGCGTTTTGTGAAAAATGAACATCTATACAGTTTTATCAAACTGTATTCAATCACTTTTGCAAAAAAGATTAACAAGCACTCATTCATCCTTACACAATTTCTTGATTGTAATAGCAAATCACAAAAAGATGTGCAAAGAAAGTTAAATAATTTAGGAAATAATTAAGTTAAATAATTTTGGGGTGTAAGGGGTGTCGTATAACATCTAAAGACCTGAGACACCCTAGCCAACCTCACCTGCACGTGGTGCACCCTGCTGAGCAACGAACGAGGCAATGGCGATAGCGGGGTGGTAGGGCTCCAAAGCCCGACTGGGTCGCGACCACCATACACATAGTGGAAAAACCCGTAAGAGTGCGCGTGATTTTGCGCGTCGCGTTTCGGGATCAGCTGGTGTATATCCAATTTACCGGACGACTTTCGGCTAGGCTCGGGTACCGATGGGATTCTCCGATAGTTCACCTCCTAAGAGAGCTGCATTGACCCGGCGGCCAGGGAGACCTGTAGAAACGGTTGTTCCGCTGGCCGCCCGCGGTACAGTACAGGGGCCCAATCATGGATAACCACCATGGGAGGCTGCCCCACCATGCCGCGCATAATCTCGGGTAGGTTCGTCGTGCCGGTTGGTGACCGGATTGGGGTCCCGGCGACCTATTCCGGGGGGGTATGGGGGCCCTTCCGTCCGCCGGGTCAGTGCAGTTCTTGCAGGAACTATAGTGAGCCGGCGATTAACATTGGTCACTTCTGGTCTCCAATGAAGGCCGTTCGCTCTTTTAGTTACTTTATAAAAAAACATGACAGCGCAGACATCGAGTATGGGTTCAACAGCGGTGCACAACCCCTACACCGCTTTTACAATGGAGTTCATTAACATCCGCGGACTTCATTCTAACTTAAATGCCGTTCATCAACACCTCAAGTCGGTTCAGCCTGAAATGCTCTTCTTGACGGAAACACAGATTCGCCGTCCGGCCGACACATCTTATTTACACTACCCCGGCTACTCGCTTGAAGAAAACTTTCAAGCCAAAGCCGGTGTATGTGTGTATGTACGGTCGGAGGTATGCTGTCGTCGTTTGCGCTGTTTGGAGGACCCTTCCTTCTCTGTCCTTTGGCTACACGTGGATTTAGGCGCTCAGAGCCGTATCTACGTGTGCCTCTACAGATCCTATAAGGGGGATGATGAGACTACTCGGCTCTTTGATTACTTGAGTAGGGCAGTAGATGACGCGCAGGAGCAGTTTCCCACTGCGGAATTGGTGGTCTTGGGAGATTTTAATGCACACCACGAAATGTGGTTGGGTTCCTCCAAGACGGACCATGCAGGACGAACTGCCCATGCATTCGCCTTAACACATGACCTGAGTCAACTAGTGAGTCAGCACACCCGGATTCCTGATATCACAGGTCATGCGCCCTCTCTACTGGACCTTCTGTTGACGAGTCATCCAACTGGGTATGATGTGTCAGTCAATGCTCCCTTGGGCGCATCGGATCACTGCCTAGTTGTTTCCTCTGTACCACGCGCTCCACCTCCACCGAGTGTAACTATCAAGCGCAAGGTATGGCACTACTCGTCAGCAGATTGGAATGGAATGCGGGATTATTTCGCGTCCATTCCTTGGCGGCAACGGTGTTTTGACGGAAAAGATCCTTCAGCGATTGCCGATGCGATTGCCGACGAGATAAGACTTGCAATGGAATATTATATTCCTTCATCTGAGATCGTCGGTAATCGCAAAGGACACCCTTGGTACAATCGTGAATGCGCTGATGCTTTTAGTAAAAAGCAAACCGCGTACCGCGAATGGATCAAGGGCCGTGCTAATAAGGATCCTAATATTCATTTCCTCAAATCAGCTTATAACTCTGCCACCAAAGTCTGTAAGAGGGCCTATATTAAAGCGAATGCTCAGCGCGTTGCACGCTTAGGTCATGAACTTGTAAGTTATCCGACTAATAGTCGAGTCTACTGGAGTCTGGCCAAAGCTGTGCAAGCCAACTTTTGTCATCCAATGTTGCCGCCGCTGAGGTACTCTGATGGAACACTGGCCTACGAACCGCAAAAGAAGGCTACATTATTAGCTAATCATTTTGCAGCTAATTCCTGGCTCGACGATCGAAACGCGCAACCGCCCACCATTCCTTGCTCTGGTGTCACTATGTCGGAATTAAGGTTCAGGCAGCGTGACGTTCTTAAGCAGCTGCGATCGCTCGATGTCCGGAAGTCTAGTGGTCCGGATGGTATCCCAGCGGTTGTTTTAAAAACATGTGCAGCCGAGTTAGCTCCAATACTAACGCGCTTGTACCACCTGTCTTACATCTCTGGTGTCGTGCCTCGGGCTTGGAGGGAGGCCAATGTGCAACCGATACCGAAGAAAGGGGACCGGTCAGATCCTAATAACTATCGTCCAATTGCCGTAACCTCAGTGTTGTGCAAGATCATGGAACGGATCATCAACACCCAGCTTGTCCGCTACCTGGAAGATCACTCACTGATTAATGATCGACAATATGGCTTTCGCCAAAACCGATCAACGGGTGATCTTCTGGCATACATGCTGCATCGCTGGGGGGAGGCAATTGACAAGCACGGCGAGGCCTTGGCAATCAGTCTCGACATTGCCAAAGCCTTTGATAGGGTCTGGCACCGTGGTCTTCTCTCCAAGCTTCCAGCGTACGGACTCCCCGACAACTTATGCAAGTGGATCTCTGGCTTTCTGCATGAGCGCAGAATTCGTGTTCTTGTTGAAGGATGTGATTCGCAGCTCATGTCAGTAAACGCTGGAGTTCCTCAAGGCTCTGTACTTTCACCTACTCTGTTTCTTCTGCACATCAATGATATGTTGCCTTTGGGCCGTATTCATTGCTATGCAGACGATAGTACCATCCATGAGTTATATTACAGCAAGCCTTCTTGCGGTCGGGGAGAAACAGAAAAGAGACGGCAAGACCTCATCATTGAGCTCGACCGATCCTTGCATCGCATATCAATATGGGGAGCAAGTAATTTGGTCGAGTTTAATGCTAACAAAACACAGGTGTGCGCGTTTACATGCAAGACATCTCCTTTTACCCCCCTTCCTACTCTTCAGAACATCTCGCTCGCAATGCGAGACAGTCTCAATATCTTGGGTATAGATATTCGCAGCGACCTTAATCCCAGGGACTACATCGGGAGCGTAATCTCCACTGCATCTCGGAGACTCGGAATTTTGAACAAGGTGCGACGGTTTTTCACGCCTGATCAGTTATATCTTCTTTACAAGGCACAAGTTCGGCCTTGCGTGGAATACTGTTCGCACCTTTGGGATGGTTCCGCGAAATACCTACTGGAAGCCTTGGACAGGTTGCAGAGACGGGCTGTCCGCATTGTTAATGATGCAGACATTACAGAGTTTATAGAGCCGCTTCAACTGCGCAGGGATATTGCCTCACTGAGTGTGTTCTACCGCCTGTATCATGGCGAGTGTTCTGCAGAGTTGTTCAATTTAATCCCTTCTTCTCCTTTTCACAACCGAACCACGCGCGCTGGTCTACGGAGCCACAGTTTTACGGTAAACCCTATATGGGCTCGAACCAAAAAGTTCGCAACATCCTATCTTTGCCGTACCGTGAAGCTGTGGAACAATCTCCCAGCTAGTGTGTTCCCTCCTTCTTATAATATGGGGTCCTTCAAGCGTAACTTGAAGAGGCATTTACGCAGGCCGGCATGACAGCGACGACCGACGAAGTATGACGTATTTCTCGGCAGTCGCCGTTGTTTTTGGATTGCACTGTGCTTACCATCAGGCACAGTGCAGTCACTTTGCCGTGCTACTATAATAAAAAAAAAATCAGTTTAGGTAGAACAATGAAACTGGATGTTCCAGTAATTAATATACTTTTTTTTTCGAATTGACTATACTATTGGCCTAGTGAGGCCTTAACAGCTAGTCCGGGCTATATATAATTAATATTATTTATACTTATACAAAAACAAATAATGGTGTCAAACATAAACAAACCATTACAGTTTCCTTTATTCCAGACTGTCATTATATTGTCATGGTAATCCAAGACGGCATCCAACCTATCATGTGATATAAAAATATTTTTGCATGATGTTCCATTTACAGTTTTGTTCAATAACTCTTGATATTTGTCACGAAATTTTACATAGTAATCAATGCACTTCTCACAAAGACGAACTGGCCGTGCATGCTTTATAGAACATTTTGTAAAATTCGATGCAGTGTCAGCGAAATCATCTAGTAAAATTTTACATTCTAGTGGATCTGAAAAGTCAAAATTTTCTGCGAGGTAGACCCTAAAAACATTAATTTAGTATATACATCACTTCACTGTTACTTTCAGAGTATCAATAATAACACAGTACTTACAATCTTATCTCATTTTCTGAAAACCCTTTTTGTGGTGTATCAGCTTTTAACAATTTGTAATTCAAAACAAATATAATGATACTCAATGTTACTGTATTTGTACGTATTCTGCACATCTTGTATTATTATGTTCAAAATGATAGCTATACTATTTTTAGGAAGACTATGTACTGTATACACTATGATAACTAATTTTTATTGGCTTTGTTTATAACTTTGGTTACAATTCGAATCACAGATAAATTACATAATTTAGTAATAAAATTTTTCCATACTGCCCTCTGCTAGGAGTACTCTTATCACAAATTACAGAATAACAATTATTATTCTGTGAAACTGCCAATTCTGAAAATATCACAGATTGCAGACTTCTACAGGTTGAATGACAATTTAAAATCAATTAAATGATACATTAATTGTTAGCCATAGGAAAGTCAATTATTCTAGTTGATATTATACAATGAGCACAGAATAATATTACTCCTAGCGGAGACAATGAGACGAGTCGACTTCTGATACAAACTAGGACTGTTCATAAAATATCGATATATCGATATTTTTATCTTAAAATATCGATATTTTTTAGTAATATCTTTGGGCGATATGTCAATATTTTGATATTATAATTTGGATATCGGTGGTCGATATTTTTTTTATTCATAATCATTTTCTTAGCCTTATTCCACCTAGGTTGACTCGATATATTATGTTTTTCTTTTCCAGTCTCCTCAGTCAGAACTCAGTCAGACTCAGAATTCACACCTATTACATATGTTATTTTTACATACTTTATCCATACTTTATTCGGTTTCCTCTACTTTTATGTCTATTCACCTTCATAATTAAAACTATTCTAGTTATAAGTCTTTCATCTCTCTTTATGACATGCCTGTATCATGCTAACCTATTATTTCTCAACTTTTCTGTCAATGGTGATGTTTTCAATCTTTATCTGATATGTTTTTATTCTATCACTTCTAGTTACACCATACATCTTAACAATCGCAGCTCTGCCGCGTACAGTTTTTTCTCATCCGTTTCTTTTGTAACCTAGCACTCAGATGCATGCAGTACGACTGTCTTATAAAAATTTTATACGCTTTCCCCGTGAGTTTCAAGGGCATTCGTGGATCGCATAACCTGAACATCTTTCTCCATTTCGTGCATCCTGCATTTATCCTATTCCTTCCGTTATTGTCTACAATGCCACGTTTTGGATCAATGAATATGAAGCAGGCTAGTAGTAATCGTAATACCTAGTGAAACAGCTGAACATATGAAGTAAATAGTATTTTAAAAATCTCTTGCTGAAAAATATTCATTACCATTAGCCTGTAAGAGAGCCACTGCAGGGCTACAGACCTTTTCCTGAAAGAAGGTATGGACATAATCACCACACTAGCCCACGGCGTATTGGCAATTTCAAACTCTGAGAAAACCGCAATTGTACGTTTTCTCATATATAGTAATACTACCAGAACATTTCTCAGGCTCAAGTTTTCTCACGAGGTTTTCCTTGACCGTCAGACGATACTGTTACCAATTTAAATTAGTAAGTGTACGCGATTTTTGTAAAATTCATTATTACACACCGGGGTTCGAACCAGCATCGAAATGTTATTTTACTAGTGAAACTAGTAGACTACCACTATTTAAAAAACATGGTAACTGATGGACTGAAAAATATTGGTACACATAATTATCTTATGTAGATAAAACAATAATGATGACGATTATCAATATGATTGAATGACGTTTGTGCAAGTTGCTCTTAGAAGTGTACTGTTATATTAAAAAAACATATATGGTATAAACTGTACAAATATACTGGATTAAAAACTGTAAATCAATGTTAAGCTGAATTACATTTTTTTAACATAGCCGATATATATCGAAATATCGATATTTTTTCCAATATATCGAGATCCGATATTGATATTTTTATAAATATCGATATATCGAAATTCCGATATTTTAAAAAATATCAACAGTCCTAATACAAACCACAGACTATTAGTCGTACAGGTAATACCACAAAATAATATTACCCCTAGCGGATACAAACGATAGCAAACTGTGATTCGAAATTTTTTCCATAGATTAAAAAAACAATTTAATTTACAATTAATTTAAACATAAAGACGATATACGGCTATAAGACCTCAATTCCCCTCGTTCATCCTTAACAAATAAAAGGTACATATTTTCGTGCAAGATGGTCAATGCTACAAGTTTAAATATATATTTACAGATTTTTATATTACTTCTAGGTTTCTACTTTAAGCCTCTGCAACCACATTTTTTTTGTAAGGAAAATGACCATTTTCAAATGTGTAAAAGATTTATAAATTAAATATAGTATTTTAGCAGGTAATATTTAATATACTATAACAGAGACATATAAATTATTATGCAATGAAATAATATTATTAAAATGAAATTACTTGTTTCTTACGATAATTACAGTTTTTGTTGTTCCAACTGTTTTTTTATTTTTATTCGAACTAACTACGATATTGGCCTTAATTCTTTGGCCTTTACAGCTTCACCGGACTACTAAGGCGAGCGCTTAAGGCACTCAGCCGATTTTGTAATGGTAACTAGCTCAAGGGTGCTCGGTTCACCTCAGCTTGGCCGTTACCTAGAAAAACCCGATCTATCCTAGCTAAACTATGCGAAGCTAATACATGTATCCGTTTTTGGATCATACAATTAAAATTGCATGATACAACAACACAACATGTAATTCGAAAAGAGATAAACTAAATCTACTCGATTCAGTTCGATAAGAGAAAAAAAGTAAACTCTTCCACCAGGTGTGTAAGGTGCATGTCTGATTAACTATGTATGTGTGAAATCGATGTAGTGTGTACTGTATCGCAATAGCAAAATCTTTGCGTCGACCCGGGTGGCCTCGAACAAAGACATTACCAAGAAAATGCGAACAAATAGTGTGCGGGTGCAGAAACAATAGCTCTCTGCCCGTGACGCACGGGACAGGGATTCGCGATGTGGCCGGCCACAGAAAAATGAAAGAAAGAGATCGAATTTACAATGTAAGAGGGCGGCACCGGTGCCGGGATCTAAAAATAGAAATTACGAAATTTTTTAACGGTTTAGGGGAAGATAGACGCAAACATACGAATTTACTCTATCTTATATTGAAAAATTATTTTTTTTTCGAGACGCCGGCGCGCGCGATCCGGTGAATCGTAGCCGCGATGGCGGTAAATTTCGCGATCGCGCGAATGGGGCCCTGTTTGGGGTCGTTCGCGACCTCATCGTATGCTGAGATCTCGGAGATCTCGTGAGAAACTAGATGCTGGGCGGACCAGTCCATGTCGGAGAGAGAGACTGCGGGGTCAGCCTGTGAAGGCTTCGCCGCCTGGAGTCTGGGATCGAGTGCGATCTGCGGTGTCCACGGGGCCAGAGGGGCCCGCGCGGGGAGGATGTTTTTTATTATTGTTATTATGATCAAACCACAGAGATTAGGCAACAAAATGGCATTTATTCATATTTTCTAGTTCTTTATAGTATTTTATAGTTTTTTACATGTTACCTATACTATAGAATATTTTTAATAAGATAGGCTTGTTGTGTAAAATATTAATATTGCCTATAATGTTTTTGGGGTTTATAGAATTGTATTTTGTCTGAGTGCAAATAATTTTTTTCACGTAATGTGTTGAAAAAAATGATAATAATAATATAATCCATTATACAGCTTTTTAGCTATAATATCATTTGGTAGAATGGAATGATATTATAATTTAAAATGTGTACATACGTTACATACATGATACTTTGACAAAACAAATGGCACAAAAACGCACGCATACGTCACTACGCATACGGACTGGGTTGCCAATAACGGAAAAGGAAAGAAATAAAAGAAGATCCCTCAAAAGCTCTACTCGCAGAGACAACAAAACTTAGTCAAGTGTACTTAGGGATGTGAGTTTAATGAAAAAAATCGATTAATTAGGAATCGATTTTTCTTTTTTTTAATAATAATCGATTTGTTAAAAATCGATTTTATTGAAAATAAATAATCGATTTTTTCAAAAATCGATTTTTATATTATTTAAAAATAGACATGCTTTCCATATTCCTATAATAGACCTAAAGATTTAAAATAACAATTTATCAGATTAAGAATCACATAAAATTATACATATCAAAAATAACCAGTTCAAAACAAAATAAAAGTGAATGTTTCTTTAAACTTTCAAGGTAAAGAATATAGAAACTAAATACCATAGAAATTTTCAGTATTATTAAACATTATATCGTAATAAAAATGAAATGATAAACATCCTAACAAAATGACAACATTATTAATTCTAACTGTAAAATTCAAAACAATGAAGTTCTCTTTTAAATTTTCATATTAATCATAGTGTGACTGAGAAAATTAAAATTGAAGAATTTTTTTTATTGAATAATTTCAATAATAATTTATAGTTTTGTAAACTTATCGATGTCGAGTTTACCATAAGACATTTTTAGTAAACATGTTGTACTCGCATGACAGACCTTTTTAATTTTATTGAAAGTTATAATTTTACAGAGAGCGGTATTTGGCTGTCATAAGAACCACAACAATCATTATAAGATATAGTAACTCATGTTACTTGTAAGGCAGTGGGATGTTTTCATTCTATGTTTTTTTTTTTTCTCGAAATGACTACGCTATTGACCCATCAAGGTCTTAACAACTTCACCGGACTACAAAGATAGTTAATTCTATGTTCTTTTTAAATTTGTAGTTTCACAACAAAGTTTTTCATTCTATCGAACAGGACATGCATATTACTGTGGTATTATTCTTTTTCGTTATAAAATACTTTCGCCAGCCGCTTTTAGGTGTTTTGCAACTAAAAAACATTTTAAATTTTTACAAACATATTATCTCACTATGCTCACTCTTCAATTGTAAATAATAATGAACTTATTTTGAGTTTTTTTCATCCGTCGCATAGATGTTTATAAAAATCGATTAAAATGCGTAATTTATATAATCGATTTTCAAAAAATCGATTAATATGAAAATAAACATCGACAATAAAAAAATCGATTATAATTAAATAAAAATCGATTTAATTAAAAATCGATTATTTTTTAACATCCCTAAGTGTACTCCGTAACGTCAAAAGATAAAGCGACAATTGCATAAAGTGACGTTTGTCTTTTCCAGTTTGGTGTGCGTTTATATATAATTTTATTTTTATCAAACTAATTTTATAGCGTGAATCAGTCGTCAATCGCACAAAGTAAAATTGACATGGTAAGTAAACAATATTTTTACCGCAAGGAATCCAGTGTTATTTCACATAAGTAGTTTCCTACATGTGTAAGGTACGCAAATTATATGAAAAATCAAATAATTTATTATGAACACAGAACCATAGTGTTTTAGTACTTATGAACTTAAAAATAATTAAATTATTGTTACGGTCCCAGTTCAATAAAAAGTGTCGGTTCCGATGCATTAGTTAACCTTTTAGGTTTATATACATTTCCTTTCATCAATTCCTTCTCAAACATGATTTGAGTAGTTTTATTTGCAATGTATATTTTTATTAACATATGTTTTGTACAATAATGTTAATTACTTAATTTATTATCATTCCTATGATATTCATATAAATCAATTATTTAAATTTAATACATAATCTACATAAAAATAAATAACATGAATAAATAATTACCTTAGAATACTACTCTTTTTAAATTTTATTCATAGACTTGCAAACTACCAGGTTTTTTATGAATAAAACTCATCTGAGGTCATATTAGGTTTTTTTTTCCTATGCAAGTGTATTATTCATTGTATACTTTGGATAAATATTAATAAGTGACAAAAATTAGCAATGTTAGTTTTATTGGTTTAGGTGCCACAGCTCTAAAAATCATTATTTCTGTAGAGAAGTTTCAAGTTTATATCATAAGTTTGTGGTTAAATTGTTATGGAATTTTTATACATTTATTTTGAAAATTGATTAAAAACCTAGATAAACTTTCATCAGCATCTTGACCTATAAGATTTAGTTTTTTCAAATGTTGTAGTTTTGATAACATATGTAACCTGGTATTCCTCAACACCTGCAATTAGGTATTTGTTTTTTTTTTTTTCGAACTGACTAAGCTGTTGACCAAGCAAGGTCTCAGCAGCTACACCGGCCAGCTAGGATGTGTGCTTAAGGCACTCAACCCATTTTATTTGATAGCTAGCTTAAGGGTGCACGGCATACCTCGGCTTGGGCTGTTGCCTGATACATGCAATTTGTGATCTATTTGCGATAATCTAAGCTAAACTAACTATTCATACATAAATGAGTCAATGAAACATATATGTGTACCAAGCATACATACCTTAACAAGAAGAGTAATATGCCTTGGTTTAAATTGACAGCTAAATTTCTTAAAAATCATTATATCTTGTGAACATGTTGTTTTTTGTTTATTATTATTTCTATGTATTCCTACAAGCTAGTGAATACGTAGATATATAAAATATTATGTATACATTTTGGATGGATTAAATAACTACTTTTTAAGATGAAGTTTGTCGAATAAATTCTTTAGCTTCCAGACTTATATTGAAAATGTGTCACCATATGTTCCAAAATCTACATTTAAGAGTCAAACATTTCGGTCTTAGATGCTAATATCTGAAACTACATCATCTTTTAGTATCAAGTGCGAGTGTACTGGTCATATAATCAATTTTTAAATTTAATAAAGATCTCATTACAATTTAACTAAAATTTATGATGTACACTTGACATGAACTAAATGAGAATGTATGTTTTTAGGTAAATAATAATTAAACTTGAAAATTCTCTGCAGAAATAATAATTCTATAGCTGCTTTCTATACATATAATAGGAATGTAAATCTAACCTGTCTGTACTCATTAGAATTCAGTGAAATAAACTGTTGCTGGTGTCTAGGAATAAATCATAAAATACATTTCAATCATTTTTAAAAATATTTGTGTTCAATGTATGGTATGTCTGGACACCATCACTATGTTCATAATAAAACCTCACAAAAAAAATCATAAAGCATATCCTCGACTAACATTTAGTCATAGTTTCAATAAAATAAGTTGACTCTATCAAAAGTTTTGTAATTTTAATAAAAACTGACTTAAGTACGAGAGAAAAGTAGATAAGTAAATGGACTTCATACATTCATATAATTTTATTATTTTATTTTATAGACATTGTAGTACTAGTTTCTAGAATGTTCCGGTGAAAATGCTGCTTCAGACGGGTAAAGGTTAATCACTGTCTTCTTACATAAGATTCTACACAGACAAAGTTGCAGATACAGCTAGTAAAGTTATAAAAGTAACATTGTTAATTATAGTAACTTATTAATATTTATCTAAAGAATTCAATGACTACATATGGATATGAAAAAAGGGGTTTACCCTGTTTATGTGAATTTTACTTTAATAAAAAAATCTTTTCACAGGTTTCATGATTGTCAGTGTATAAGAATTATACAAAATGGTTAACTTGAAAGTTTTGAAACAATCAACTATTGTACATCTATGTTTTACTATTTCTTACTTCACCTCTGGTATTATATTGAACTTTATACAAGGAATTTTATACTTTGGACTTAGACCATTGAATAAGTCATTGTACAGGAAAATAAATTATTATCTTTCTTACTCATTCTACAGCCGTAAGTATGCAAATGAATTATTTCTTATGTCCTATATTTTAATATATATCAAATATATATGTATATATATACATTTGTATTTTTTTTTTGCAGAATTAGTATTTATGTCGGAATGGTGGGCGGGGTCCACAATGTCTCTTTACATTAAAAAAGACGAATATGACAAGTGGTATGGTAAAGAACATGGATATCTGTTAATGAATCACAGTTATGAAATAGACTGGCTGATGGGATGGCAGTTTTGTGATGGCATTGGTGTTTTAGGGGTAAGCTTACAACGAAAATTGTTTAACATGTTTTTTTATGTCATAGGAGGCAAATGAACAGACAGGTCACCTGATTCTAAGTGATTACCGCCATCCATAGACACTTGCAATACCAGGGCTGTCGCGAGTGCATTGCCAGCCTGTGTTTGGGGTAAAGGGAAAGGGGATGGGGAGGAGGGAGGGAGGGACGATCAGCCTCCGGCGCTCTCATTGACCGAACGAAACGCAACAATGCAAGCACTGTTACTTCACATCCGTTCTCTGTAAATTGGGTGAGTCGACCCAGTCATGCTGAAACCAGTAATAGCTTCAGCGTGGCTCTACCACCTACCAAATACCAATCTTTGTTAAATATAAAAATTCTCATAAGTGATATGATCATTTGTATTTTTAATGGACATTTATTTATATTGTATTTTAATTTATTGATGTTCTCAAACTTGCATTGATTTTAACACTTTCAATTAATTAAACAAGCATGGTTTTCTGTTAGATTAATTTCTCAAATGGCTATATACAAAGACCAATCACTTATTCAGTTTTGCTCTGTAGCTCTGTTAAAAAAATGTCGTGCTTCCTGTACGACTTATATCAGTCGTACACGAACTCGACTCGGATCATCGCCCGGTTCTATTACAGTTAGGACATAACTCTGACTTTAGCCCGACGCCGATCAGAGTGGCCGATTACGCGAAACTTAGCGAATATTTTAAAAATAGTCTGTCGTCTAGTAGTTTAGACAGGATTCCGGACGTGTTGGTGTCTAAAGCCGACGCGGATTCGGCCATCGATTCCCTGGTTGATTATCTCCAGACCGCCGTCAGGGAGACCTCGAAAGTTGTACAAGCAGCGAACGAACGCCGTTTTATACTCCCTGATGACGTGAGAGCATTGATCACAGAAAAGAACGCCGCGACTCGTGCTCACGACGCTTACCCGACCGCTGAGAACCGCGAACGCTTACGTGTCTTACGGAAAGCAGTTAAGTCTCGTATTTCTGAGATCCGGGGTGACAGGTGGGACAGGTTTCTGGAAGATCTCCAGCCGTCTCACCTGGCATTCTGGACCCTCACGCGAAAGTTTAAGTCCGATACGGTCATCCAAATGCCCCCTCTCGATAGAGGCCCCGGGTTGCCTCCTGCGTTCGATAACACTAACAAAGCAGAATGTCTCGCCGTGAGCTTAGAGAAACAGTGTTCGCCAAACACTGATAATACTGACCCTTCCATCATAGAGTCTATCGAAACAGCCGTAGAGCATGCACTCGCGTCTCCCCCGGCGGATACCCTAACCCCGATAACGTTTGACGAAGTTTCGGCCGCCATCAAGCGTCTCAAGCCTAGGAAGTCCCCAGGTCCCGATGGGATCAGGAACGAGGTTCTGAAGCTCCTTCCTGATCGCATCATAGCTCTAATGGTTTGCATCTTCAATGCGGCCATGTCCCAGGGTCATTTTCCAGCCGTCTGGAAGAGGGCCGTAGTGATAGGAATTCACAAGCCCGGCAAGAAAGCTACGCTTCCCGATAGCTATCGTCCGATTAGTTTGCTTGATACACTAGGGAAACTTTACGAGCGGCTCCTTCTGAACCGTCTCCAGGTCACGATAAACGACAGTAGTTTAATACCGCCTGAACAGTTTGGATTTCGCGCCAAACACTCTTGTCCGGATCCAGTACTTCGCCTCAAGGAGTACATCTTTTCTAATTTTAATAAAGATCCGAACCCGAAGCCGGATCCGCCCGTGAAAAACACTAATCCGAAACGCACGATAGCAGTCTTTTTCGATGTGGCCAAGGCCTTCGATAAGGTCTGGCACAAAGGGCTCATATACAAGCTAAATCAAGCCGGTATACCCGATAGGTTAGTTCACATCATCCGTGATTATCTAGCCGATAGAACCTTCCGTTTTAGAGTAGACGGCGAACTCTCATCGCCCCGTCCGATACGCTCAGGTGTGCCACAAGGCTCAATACTCGCGCCCACCCTCTTCAACCTGTTCATCAGCGACCTACCTAAGCTCCCGGGAGTCGAGGTAGGTTGTTATGCTGATGATACAGTTATCTACGCCTCTGGCTGGCGGCCGAAAGTCCTTAGGAATCGCATCGAAAAAGCCGTTAGCACGCTCGGTGACTGGTTTCTTCGATGGCGTATAGATATTAACCCCGATAAGAGTGCCGCGATACTCTTCGACCCTAGATATCGCGATAACAAGTTAAAGCCCATAAGGCTATACGATTCTGAGATACCGTGGACCACCGAGGTCAAGTATCTCGGCGTCACTTTAGACCGTCATTTAACGTTCGATCCTCATATTAAGAGAGTGCGAGACAAAGCCGCTATGGTGTTGGGTCGCCTCCATTATTTACTCTGTCAGAAGAGCAAACTGTCCCTCAGACATAAGCTCACAATATATAAAGTCTGTATTCGTCCCGTTATGACGTATAGTTGTCCGGTTTTCGCCCACGCGAAGAATCTAGATACGCTTCAGGTTTTGCAGACCCGGGTTCTGCGTAAAATCACCGGTGCTCCTTGGTTCGTCCGGAAGGCGGATCTCCATAAGGACCTGGAGATGCCGTCTATCTGGGCGTATATAAAATCACTTACAGATAGCTATTTCGAGCGAGCCGCGATTCATCCCAGTCCGTTAGTGGTATCCGCCGCGAATTATGAACCCGTGCCCAACGCTGGGCGTTATAAAAGACGTCCGCGACACATTTTCACCGACCCTCCCGACGATATCACGTCAGCGAACGATCAGTACCAGCCTGACCCTCGTAACAGAGCGTGCTCACGCCCACGCCCGCGTAACCACAGATCGCGCCGCCGCGGTCTGGGGGTTAACTTCGCTCCCGCACACCCGATTAGGCCTCCCACGGCAGCGGCTCAAGCCTAGGTTCGATCCCTCGGTAGGGAGCCCTTGAGTGCGTTGCTTGCGCGATATGGTGACACACCCATACATCACTGCTACAACACTACACGATCACCTCCACACACGTGCACGCCTACAAGCTACACTTCTTGGTGGAAGGGTTATTTTTGTTAAATTTTTTTCCCTTATCGAACTGAAAAACTCAATTTTTCGGACAAAAAAATATATGGAGGAGTTGTTGAGGCGGATATGCTTGGTACTCATATACGTTTCAACAACTCAAACATATATTAATAGTTAGCTAGGTTAGCTAAGATAGGTCGCGATTTTGTATACAACGGGCAACAGCCAAGCCGAGGTGTGCCGTACACCCTTGAGCTGGTTGCCAATATAAAATCGGCTGAGTGCCTTAAGCGCTCGCCTTAGTAGTCCGGTGAAGCTGTTAAGACCTTGCTAGGTCAATAGCGTAGTCAGATCGAGAAAAAAAAAATCAGTTTTACATGCATCTATAACATATCAAAGTAAATGTTAATAATCACTTAATAGAATGAAAATGTTAAAATATTACATAGATACTAGAATAAAAAAAACCATGAAAACTATTAGAAGCTATTTCAAACAAAAGTACTAAAATATGGCATGGCTGTACGATAGTACTAAAATACCTACTACTGATCAGATTAGGCCCCCTTTCACCAGATTAGGCCCACTCTGCATGAGCTCAAGCCTAGGTCCGTTCCATCTGCATAGAACCCTTGAGTGTGCTGCTCGCTCGATACAGTAACACAATATCTTACATCACTGCGACAACATTACACATATCACCTTCACACACGTGCACGCATACACGTTTTTCACACATGAAAGTAAAAGAGTTTTATTTTTTCCCTTATCAAACTGAAATAGTTCAGAAAATTATTCGTTACGATATATATATATGTATGTATATAAGAGTTGTTGAGGTATGTATGCTTCGTACACATATATGTTCCAACAACCCATATATTTATGAATAGTTAGCTTAGCTTAGGTTAGCTCAGATAGGTCACGAACGGGGTGTGAAGTCAGGAACCTCCACGTGGTGCACCCCGGGCAACGTCGATCGCTTCCTGGTCGGCGGCTGATACCTGACGCAACGATGCTTGCCTAACGGACTTTGATTCCGTCTCTCTTGTTGACCGGTTGCTATTTTCTGGACTATGAATTCTCCCCTTTACGGATAACCCTGCTTGTCTTTGGATTTCGATCTCTTCTTTTTCTGTGACCCACGCATTCTTTATGGACTCTGAGATCAGCAAAAATGAAAAGTACAAAATCTGTAATCGTAGTACCCCAGGAGGGTACCACCCGCAAAGCGGGTGGAGAATCCCTCCCCGAGTCCTTGGACTCGGGCAGCCCCTCGTTCTCTGGGGGGGGGGCACAATTTTGTACGATCCAACGATCATGACGACCATAGCCTCGGACAGGGACTCTGATAGAGCGAGCGATTTGGAAAGTGCTGCAGAGGGCAGCAAGCGTTTGGACCGGACCGGTGCGAAAAAGCGCCAGCGCCAGGCTGGACTCAGCGACCTGAAGCCTAGCGAGAAGGTCCCAAAGATAGCCTCGGCAACTGCGGGCAGAGGGAGAGCGCGTAACAAGCGTTCGGTCTCTACTAAGCGTGCTGTGCTTGGGGAGGCCGATGGGTCTTACGACCGGGCTCTCTCCCGCTGTTCTACCCGGACGGCGACAGAGGAAAGCGCACAGGAGGACAATGAAGAACCCTGCAATCCGCAGCCCTTAAACCCTAAGCCCTCCGTCGCTCGGCCTGCCAAGACTGTGCCGATAAACCTGGAGGCGCTTGATGCGGACCGGCTAATGGAAATGGCCAGCGGGCAAACGGCCACTATCGTGGAGGTGGCAACGAAGTCGGGGAACGTTAAGGGGCCTCTCATTAGGGCCCTGAAGACGGCAGCCTTCACCCTCCAGGAGGTGGTTGAGATTCTGGCTCTCCGCACAGAGGCGGAGGAGACGAGGCGCCTACAGCGGGAGACACGCAACCTCCGAGCTGAGAATGCGAAGATGAAGGAGGAGCTTCTCGCCTGGCGACGGCACGAGAGCGAAAAGAAGGAAATGCCGCCTCCACCGCTTCCTCCACCACTTCCTCAGCGGCCTTCACCGCGGCCTTCACCGCGGCCTTCCACGGTGCGGCCTCCGGAATGGGAGGACATGCTATCTGCAATGGTTGGCAGGCTTGAGCACTCTCTGCTGAACACAGTAGGAGAGATGCTCAATGCCAGAATTGCTGCCCTGGACGATCGCCTCCTTCCGCCGAAAGTACTGAGGCCAGCACTTACTGCCGATAAAGTGAAAGCCACTACCGGCCCACGGAAGGCGGCGAGAAGGATAGCAGAGCGCCGGTCCGCCACGGAGGAAGCTGAAGCTAGTCCCAGGGTGGTAATCACCCCAGGGACCCGTAAGCCATCCCCGAGGTCCGTGCCACCTCCAGCAGACTCCACCCCGTCGGACACGGAGGCCTGGACGACCGTAGTCCGCCGCCACAAGAAAAAGAAAGAGAAGGTGATTCCGGCGGCGGCTGCAGTAACCACGGCTCCCAAACCGACCGGGGCCAGGAGAAAGAAGAGGAAGCGAAAGAGAGTCAGGAACAGACTCGCTACTCCTCGCTCGGCAGGAGTACTAGTCACCATGCGGCCAGAAGCTGAGGAAAAGGGGGCTAAATATAGAGACGTCCTCCTAAAGGCAAGGATAGAGGTGCCCCTGTCGGATTACGGAATCCCCTCCGTAAAGGTGCGGCCTAGTGCGACTGGTGCCCGACTTCTGACCGTCCCAAGCACCCTAGCCTCGGAGCAGGTAGACAAATTCGCCGAGAGGATCAGGCAGTCCCTGCTCGGGCTAGCCACTGTGGTGCGGCCCGTTAAGAAGGCAGATATCCGAGTTGTCGGTATCGACGACTCGGTATCATGGGACGAGGCCGTAGAGGTCATTACGAAGGCGGCTGACTGTCCCCTCACCCAGATGAGGGTCGGCGCACTACGTCCCTGCGGTGGAGCGAGCAATTCGCTATTTGTTTCCCTCCCCGTGGACGCTGCACGGAAGCTCGTAGAAGCAGGTCGAATCTTGATCGGCTGGAGTGTGGCTCGGGTCCAGCACTTGGACAGAAGACCGCTTCGGTGCTTCAAGTGCATGGGTCTAGGCCACACCCGGCCGATGTGCCCCTCGGCCATAGACCGAAAGATGGCCTGCTTCCGGTGCGGGGAGGGAGGACACTGCGCGGATAGCTGTACCGCAACAAAACCGCGGTGCGCTGTCTGCGCAGAAGCCGGCAAGCCTGCGGGCCACATTATGGGAGGGGGTGATTGTCGACCCCCCCATGTGAAAGGGAAGCCACCCCTTCTAAAGGTGGCGAATATGGAGGTAACTGCTGTGGATTAGTTAATGGACTACATCCACAGCAGCTTCCTTCAGACTAATGCAAACCACTCCGCTGCTGCCCAGGACCTGCTCCTGCAGGCGGTGGTGGAGTGGGATATCGACCTTGTGGTGGTTGCGGAGCCGTACCATATTCCGGACCAGCCTCACTGGGCCGGAGACATGGACGGCTCCGTGGCAGTGTTGTCAGGGGGGGGAATATCCCTCTCAATTAGGGAGAGGGGCGCTGGGTTCGTGGCGGTCGCCTCACGGGGTTTCGCGACCCTCGGGGTATATTTCTCCCCGAACCGGCCCCTCATCGAGTTTGAGTCCTTTTTGGACTCGCTGGGTCCGGTCGTGAGGCGGCTCGAGCCGCTCCCCATAGTCCTAATGGGTGACTTCAACGCCAAGTCAAGGGCGTGGGGGGCGGCAGCTACGAACCCACGTGGCGAGGCTCTTGAGGAGTGGGCAGCTCAACATGGGCTGTCCCTCCTCAACCGGGGAAGCGTCTACACGTGCGTGCGACACAACGGGGGGTCTATAGTGGACCTATCTTTTGCTACCCCGTCGGTCGCACGCCGTGTCCAGGGGTGGAGGGTGATCGAGGAGGTGGAGACCTTATCGGATCACCGATACATCAGGTTCGAGGTCTCCACCTCCCACAATGAGCCGGTAATCCGCCCTCGGAGGGGCGCTACATTCCCCCGGTGGGCGATAAGCCGCCTCGACCAGGAGCTAGCGGAAGAGGCGGCTATCGTCCAGGCCTGGTCCTTGTCCCCCCCGGACAGCGATATCGACGCGTCCGCAGCCCGCCTCCGTGTTGCTCTCACGGAGGTTTGCGACGCGTCGATGCCGCGGAGCGTACACCGACCAAAGAGGAGGTCGGTGTATTGGTGGTCGCCAGAGCTCGCAGAGCTCCGGGCGGCCTGCTCCGCGGCCCGGCGTCTGTACGGGCGCAGCCGCCGGAGACGGATCGATAGGGACCCCGAGGAGGAGGCCCGACTGTATGGCGACTACAGGACCTGCAGAAAGACGCTGCAGATCGCCATCAGCCGGGCGAAAGAACAGACATGGGAGGAGATGCTCCGGGAGCTGGAGAGGGATCCGTGGGGGCGCCCGTACAAAGTGGCCCGGAAGAAATTCCGCGGCCAGGCGCTCCCGGCAACGGAGACTCTTCAGCCGGAGGTGGCTGAGAGGGTTGTAGAAGCATTATTTCCCAGCCCTCCTGAATTTGCCCCTCCTCCCATGCCTCCTGCTCAGGTGGTGGAGGAGGCGCCGGTCATCCCACCTTCGGTAACAGAGGATGAGTTGGGGAGGGCTATCGAGC
Source organism: Antheraea mylitta (assembly GCA_014332785.1). NCBI lineage: Eukaryota > Metazoa > Arthropoda > Insecta > Lepidoptera > Saturniidae > Antheraea > Antheraea mylitta. Next base: position 3,583,547 of record JACEII010000019.1, read on the forward strand.
GCCTCCGCATCACCGGGCGCAAAGCACCCGGCCCCGATGGGGTCCCGGGCCGGGTGCTAGCCATAGCGTTGGGCCATCTTGGGGGGTGGCTTCGGGAGCTGTTTGACCGCTGCCTTGCGGTCGGGCAGTTCCCGAAGCCCTGGAAGACAGGGCGGCTTTGCCTCATAGGGAAGGAAGGCCGCCCTCTGGACTGCGCGTCTGCATACCGGCCCCTAGTGTTGCTGGACGACACCGGAAAGGCGCTCGAGAGGATCGTTGCCTCCCGGGTCGTCCGGCATCTTGAAGAAGTGGGGCCGAACCTGTCGGACGTGCAGTTTGGCTTCCGGGCGGGGCGTTCCACGATAGACGCCCTGACCCTCCTAAAACAGGTCTCCATGGAGGCGACCTCTCAGGGGGAAAGGTTATTGGCGGTGTCCTTGGACATCGCCAACGCCTTCAATAGTCTGCCGCATGGTGTCATACGGGAGGCGCTCCGCTTTTTCGGAGTGCCCCCGTACCTGCGGCGGCTGTTGGAGGCGTATCTCGACGAGAGAGAGGTCGCCTTTGTGGACAACAGGGGACAGATGGTCCGACGCCAGACGGCCTGCGGTGTTCCACAGGGGTCAGCTTTAGGCCCACTCCTGTGGAACATGGGCTACGACTGGGTGCTCCGCGGCGCGCTCCCTTCTGGAGCACGCCTCATTTGCTACGCGGATGACACCCTAGTCGTAGCCCAGGGTGGGGAAATAAATAGCCTGTTGCGCCTGACCACAGAGGCTGTCACTCTCGTGGTCGGGCGCATCAGAAGGTTGGGCCTCGAGGTGGCCCTCGATAAGACCAAGGCTATATTGTTTCATGGGCCTCGGCGAGGGCCGCCTCCGGGGGCCCATATCTACGTCGAGGGAGTCCGTGTTGGGGTGGGGACCCAGATGAAGTACCTGGGCCTCACCCTGGACGGACGCTGGCGGTTCGAGCCCCATTTTAAGGGGCTCGGACCGCGTATAGTGAAGGCGGCAGCGGCGCTCGGACGACTACTCCCCAACACGGGGGGGCCGGGTGCCGTCTGCCGCCGCCTCTATATGGGGGTCGTCGGATCCATGGTCGCCTACGGGGCACCGTTGTGGGTTGACGCCCTCAATGCCACTAATATCCGAGCGCTGCGAGCCGCGCAGCGTACAGTGGCTTTGAGGGCGATACGAGGATACCGAACGGTGTCCTCGGCGGCGGCCATGGTACTGGCCGGCTCCCTTCCCTGGGAGCTAGAGGCGGAGGTGCTTGCCGCCGTATATAAATATACGGCGGCTAAGAAACGGTTGGGGGAGCCTCTAGCTCCCAGAGAAATAGAGGAAAAGAGAAGAACAAAGAGGGAGGAGATGGTGGAAAGGTGGAGGCGGGACCTGGCGGACGCGCGTTACGGTCGATACACAATCGACGCCGTCCGCCCGGTCCTGTCGGAATGGTACCAGAGGGGATGGGGCTCCCTGACTTTCCGTCTGGTGCAGGTGCTGACCGGGCACGGGTGCTTCGGTTGGTACCTGCATCGGATAGCACGCAGGGAGCCAACCGCCGTGTGCCATCAGTGCGGTGTTGAACCGGACACCGCGCAGCACACTCTTTCCGAGTGTGCTGCGTGGGAGGAGCGGCGCCGCACTCTGGCTGCGGCGGTAGGTGGTGATCTCTCGCTGCCGAGCGTCGTAAAAGCTATGCTCGGCAGCGAGGATGTATGGAATATTATGGCCTCCTTCTGCGAAGAGGTCGTCTCGCAGAAGGAGGCGGCGGAGAGGGTCCGTGAGCAAGACCCTCACAGTGGCCGTCTCCGCCAACAAAGGGCAGGCAGGAGGAGGCGGCAGTTTGACCGCCACCTCCCACCTTAACCGGACCAGAGAAGATGGGCCGGGGGGCCCATCTTCCCATTGCACGGGTCCGGCGGATGGAGGAGACGGCCGGTGTGTACCCGGCTGTCTCCTTATAAGACGAGGCTCGGCGGTGGCACTTCTGCTGCTGGGCCAACCGCCGGGGCGGCACGATGAAGTCTATAGAGATCTCGTGCCGCCCCAACCATAGCGGAAGACGTACACCGTGGGGTTTTAGTCCGTGCGAGTCGGACATAACCTATCCTCTCCCCCGGGAGGGTGGGTATCCATAAGGGATTTCCCCACGTAAAAAAAAAAAAAAAAAAAAAAAAGATAGGTCACGAACGCCCAAAGAGGAGGTCGGTGTATTGGTGGTCGTCGGAGCTCGCAGAGCTCCGCGCGGGCTGCTCCGCGGCCCTGCGTCTGTACGAGCACAGCCGCCGGAGACGGATCAATAGGGATCTCGAGGAGGAGGCCCGGCTGTATGGTGACTACAGGACCTGCAGAAAGACGCTGCAGGTCGCCATCAGCCTGGCGAAAGAGCAGGCATGGGAGGAGATGCTCCGGGAGCTGGAGAGGGATCCGTGGGGGCGCCCGTACAAGGTGGCCCGAAAGAAATTCTGCGGCCAGGTGCCCCCGGCAACGGAGACCCTCCAGCCGGAGGTGGCTGAGAGGGTCATGAAAACGTTATTCCCTGGCTATACCGGTACTCGCCCCTTCTCCCATGCCTCCTGCTCTGGTGACTCAGGAGGCGCCGGTCATCTCTCTCTCGGCTACGGAGGAGATGGGGAGGGCTATCGAGCGCCTCCGCACTACCGGGCGCAAAGCACCTGGCCCTGACGGGGTCCCGAGTCAGGTGCTAGCCATAGCTTTGGGTCATCTTGGGGAGTGGCTTCGGGAGCTGTTTGACCACTGCCTTGAGGTCGGGCAGTACCCGAAACCCTGAAAGACGGGGCAGCTCTGTCTGATAGGGGAAGGAAGGCCGCCCTCCGGACTGTGTGTCCGCGTACCGGCCCCCGGTGGTGCTGGACGACACTGGAAAGGCGCTCGAGAGGATCGTTGCCTCCCAGGTCGTCCGGCATCTTGAGGAAGTGGGGCTGAACTTGTCGGATGTGCAGTTCGGCTTCCGGTCAGGGCGTTCCACGTTGGACGCCCTGACCCTCCTATAACAGGTCTCCACGGAGGCGACCTCTCAGGGCGAAAGAATATTGGCGGTGTCTTTGGACATCGACGACGCCTTCAACTGTCTGCCGCGTGGTGTCATACGGGAGGCGCTCCGATTTTTAGGAATACCCCTGTACCTGCGGCGGCTGTTGGAGGCGTACCTGGACGGGAGAGAGGTCGCCTTCGTGGATGGGAGGGAGCAGATGGTCCGACGCCACACGGCGTGTGGGGTGCCGCAGGAGTCGGCCTTGGGCCCACTCCTTTGGAACATAGGCTACGACTGGGTGCTCCGCGGTGCGCTCCCTTCTGGAGCGCACCTTATTTGCTACGCGAATGACACCCTAGTCGTAGCCCGAGGGGGGGAAATCAATATCCTGTTGCGCCTGGCCACGGAAGCTGTCACTCTCGTGGTCGGGCGTATTAGAAGGCTGGGCCTCGAGGTGACCCTCAATAAGATCGAGGCCCTATTGTTTCATGGGCCTCGGCGAGGGCCACCTCCAGGGGCCTATATCTATATCGAAGGCGTCCGTGTCAGGGTGGGGACCCAGATGAAGTATCTGGGCCTCACCCTGGACGGACGCTGGCAGTTTGAGCCCCAATTTAAGGGGCTCAGACCACGCCTAGTCAAGGCGGCAGTGGCGCTCGGACGACTCCTCCCCAATACGGGGAGCCGGGTGCCGTCTGCCGCCGCCTCTATATGGGGGTCATCTGGTCCATGTCCACCTACGGTGCACCGTTGTGGGTCGACGCCCTCAATGCCACCAACATCCGTGCGCTGAGAGCTGCACAGCGTACCGTGGCGTTGATAGTGATACGAGGGTACCGAACGGTGTCCTCAGCGGTGGCCATGGTGCTGGCCGGCTCTCTTCCCTGGAAGCTAGAGGCGGAGGTGCTTGCCGCCGTATAATATACCTCCTCCCGCCGTAACCGGACCAGGGAAGATGGGTCGGGGCCCATCTTCCCATTGCACAGGTCCGGCGGACGAGGGAGACGGCCGGTGTGTAACCGACTGTCTCCATACAAGACGAGACCCGGCGGCAGTGCTTTTGCTGCTGGGCTTACCGCTAGGGCGGCACGATGAAGTCTATAGAGATCTCGTATCGTCTCAACCATAGCGGAAGACGTACACCGTGGGATTTTAGTCCGTACGAGTCGGACATAACCCATCATCTCCCACGGGAGGGTGGGCCTCCCATGCTTACGTAAACATTTATGCAAATATTTATAATATGTTCTGGTTCCCTTATTGAACCCATTATTGGCAGTTAACAAGCCTATAAATAAGGAATTTGTAGTTCATAGATATTAACTTATAGTGGTTCGATACTAGAGCGATATCAAACTCACATTCTAAATCCTTCTCCCATCAATCACTAGTGTCATCAAAAATAAGCAAATTAAAGACTGCCCTCCCCGTTTAGTGCAAATGTTATACATGTATGGCCTCTTACTTCCGGAATCTGGGTAAAATTTATTATTTGTTCGATGTTATTCATAAAAATTTAAATAGTATTGTTCTGATTTCAACGTACATTCTATAAAATTACTATCAATTAAATGTAGACGAACTCATATTGATGTACTTTTGTTTTTTCCTGAAAAATATACACAAGTCTCTGTATATGTTAAAATTTTACAGTCTTATTTATGTTTTTGTGGGTTGTGTTACTATAGGCTCCATTAAAAATATAAAATACTAGCTTCTGCCCGCGACTCCGTCCGCTTGGACTAATTACATTGTTGGTGTTCCACTCCTATTGGTCTTAGCGTTATGAGATATAGCTTATAGCTTTCTTCGGTAAATGAGCTATCTAGCAGTAAAATAATTTTTCAAAGCGGGCTATTGTGAAAATGAGAATTTCTGAAAACTACGCGAATAACTTATAGGACATGTTTTAGTTTCAGACTACAATACACATATGGATATAATACACATTCTGTCGCGTTTTTTTTTTCTCGAACTGACTACTCTATTACCTAGCAAGGTCTTAACAGCTTCACCAAACTACTAATGCGACCGTTTAAGGTACTCAGCCGACTTTTGTCGCGTTTTTATTCTCTTTGTCGTAATTATAGTTCCTATAAATTGGTTATTTTTGTTGTCAAGCATCAAAGTTACCTCCTTAGTTATCTACCTAGTTAAAAATTTCATCAAATTCTTCATACTTTGACCCTCGTCATGCATTTATCATAATTATGACATATCGGCGACCGAACTTTGCTCAGTGCCTCGGAAAAAAAAAACATCATCTAGATAAGCTTAAAAATTAAATTATTATCTTAAAACAAAGTCGCCATCAAATAGTTAATGTTTTCTTCTTTAATAGTGTTAGCTAAGACCTTGTCAATGCGTTATTACCTGATTACAATTCATAGGTCAGAAAGATCAACTTTTATTGTTTTTCTAATAATACCGTTTGTAAAAATAGAATATATTCCAAATGTATTATTATACTTGGTATTTCAAGTACGTCTGTTATTACTAGTCTTAAGTTCTTAAGTTTTGTTACAACCTTATTATTTTAATTTTATGGAATACTAGCAATGCCCGCGAACTCCGTTGCGCCTTAAGTATATTAAAAGATCCGGTTTTTTTTTTGCATAAGAACGTTCTCCTGGCAATATCAAACATAACAAAAAAGAATTCGCCTAATCGGTTCAGCTGTTCTTGAGATTTGCGCTTAGCAACATATTGAGCGCTTCATTTTTATAGTATAGATAAAACATACGCGCTTTCTGAAAATAAAAGAGAAACTTGAAACTTTCTACATTGTTGCTCTGCTCCTGTTGGCCTTAGCGTGATGATATATAAACTATAGCCTCCCTATAAATGAGCTATCTAACATTGAAAGACTTTACAAATCAGACCTAGTTCCTGAAATTAGCGCGTTAAACCAAACAAAATTTCTTTCAGCTTTATAATTGTAGTATGAATTACTACTCTTCTCTTGTAGTTAACTCGAGTCGTCATTGAAATTACAATAACTTTTGATAAAGTAGTTGTAGTCCCGTGAAGCTTGTAGTTCGGTGAAGCTGTTAAGACCTTGCTAGGTCAATAGCATAGTCAGATCGAGAAAAAAATTTTGATAGACTGGACCGATTTTAATGAAATACAGATTGAGATACTCTTGAGAATATGCTTTTAGGAGGTTTTATTGTGAACCCATTACTTTAACAGTGATGCGTGGTCATACAAACAGACGGACGAATAAATAGAGATAAATTTCTAAAAATGATTGAAATGTATATTCTATTCCTCCCATCTCCCGTTCCCCCATCACAGGCTAGTAAAGCACTTGCGACTCCCCTGGTGTTGCATGTGTCTATGGACGGTGGCATCACTTTACATCAGGTGACCCACATGTTCGTTTGCCTCCTATGGCATAAAAAAATAGATTTGATTACCTTCCGTTTTGTATATAATATTTAATCATTATAAAGCGTATAGTGTACAAAAAGTTTTTGATAGAATTTGTCATCCGACTAATTATATTTCAACTTACAATTGCAAATATATTATTCAGGCATCCTATTATCTTTTCATATCATAATTGTATTTAATATTTTTGATAACAGGTAACTAGTTAGATGTAGTTTTTTTGGGCAGGTTGATTTACAACCTTTAGATAATATATGAGTTGTAATATTTCATACATTAAAATTATCTTAGATATTGTAGAATGCAGATAAGATTTTTTCGAACTGACTACGCTATTGACCCAGCAAATGTCTTAACAACTTCACCGGACTACTAAGGCGAGCGCTTGCGGCACTCGGCCGATTTTATTTGGGCAACTAGCTCAAGGGTGCACGACACACCTCGGCCTGGGCTGCTGCCCGACACGTGCAATTCGCGACCTATCTGAGCTGACCTAAGCTAACTATTCATACATATATGAGTTGTTGAAGCATATATGTGTACCAAGCATACATACCTCAACAATTCCTATATATATTTCGTATCGGATAATTTTCCAAACTATTTCAGTTCGATAAGAGAAAGAAACAAAACCCTTCCATTTTCAAATGTAAGCGTGTATGCGTGCACGTGCGTGGGGGTGATATGTGTACTGTTGTTGCAGTGATGTAACATTTTGTGTCACTGTATCGCGCGAGCAGCGCACTCAAGGGCTCCACGCCGAGGGAACGGACCTAGGCTTGAGCCGCTGCCGAGGGGGGCCTAATCTAGTGAGCGGGACCAAAATTTACCCCCAGACTACGTTGGCATGATCTGTGGTTACGCGGGCGTGGATGTGAGCACGCTCTGTTTTGAGAGACAGGCTGGTACTGATCGTTCACTGCCGTTATTTCATCAGAAGGGTCGATTAAAATATGTCGCGGACGTCTATAATAATGCGCAGCATTTGGTACGGGTTCGTATTGAGTGGCGGATACCACTAACGGACTGGGATGATTCGCGGCTTTTTCAAAATAACTAATCGTAAGTGATTTTACGTATGCCCAGATAGAAGGGATCTCTAGGTTTCTATGGGGATCGACTCTCCGGATGTACCACGGGGCACCGGTCACTTTACGTAAAACACGATTTTGGAAAACTTGCAGCTTATGAAAGTTATCTTTGGACATATGCGCAAAAACGGGGCGGCTATATGTCATCACGAGACAGATACATGTCTTATACAAAGTGAGCTTGTGTCTGAGGGACATATTACTCTTATGACAATGCAACGGATCGAGGCGACCGAAGACCATAGCGGCTTTGTTTCGCACTCTGTCTATATGTGAATTGAACTTTAAATGTCTATCTAATGTAACACCGAAATATTTGACCTCTTCGACTCAAGGGATATCGAGTGTGTAAACGGCCTTTTCGATGCGCTACATAAGAAAGTCCGACCACCAGCCGGAAGTGTAAATAACTGTATCGTCAGAATAACAACCTACCTCGACCCCCGGAGACCGAGGTAGGTCACTGATGAAAAGATTGAAAAGCGAAGGCGCGAGTATGGAGCCCTGTGGCACACCTGAGCGTTTTAGGTGGGGCGGAGATAGTTCCCCATCCACTCTAAAGCGGAAAGTCCTATCAGTAAGATAATCGCGGATAATATGTATTAACTGATCGGGCGGGGAGTCCGATTCGTGCTGCCGTAGGGGTCGGACGCGTGCGCTCATATCGTATTCCGACGTGAATTTTTATTCGTGTTACGTTTCCGATTTTTCGTAAGTGTTCGCGACGCGATTACGCGACCGTGTTTCACGTCGGAATTTTTCGGTATTTCGGTACGCTCGCTACTCTCACGTTTCTTTTTGACGTTCAGAGGGCTCAATCGTAAGGCGTTCTTTTCAGAACGCAGCAAACTGCACTTTTCGGTGCAATTCTAACAGGTAACTACGTCTAACACTGTCGGACCACAGTTATCTTGAAAGTGAGTGGGTTCCATAGGGGCTATGACGTCAAAAGCTAGATCGTCGCCTAGTTTGTCCAATATTTTCCTGTTACGGGAAGTAGTTGGACTGTTCCAGATGACGTTCCCGCTGTTGAGGTCCCCCGCTATTACGACGGAGTCTCCTAATTCGAACAACGCTTCTAAGTCGGATTTTAATAATTCTTTAGTTGGCGGGAGATACGCGGATACTATTATAATGGTCGGATGATCGGTCATCCCTAGTCTACACACTGACACTTCCATATTGGATAGAGCGAGCGGATCTATCTATCTATCTATGCAGGCAGTGTAACGAGCGTTTGAAGTAGATTAAGGTGCCACCCTCGCAGGTGACACGGTTATTTTGAATTATATTATAATTCGCGATTCGCGGGCTACACATTTTCGGTTTTAATAAAGTTTCCTGTACGAGGAAAATATCTATTTGTTTATCGCGCAAGAAGGCAGTTACTAGATCGCGCTGTGTTGAGAGATTCCTAGCATTAAAAAATGTAAGAGATAGAGCGCGTGGTTTATCCCTATTCATTGCCGCGAACATTATTAAACCGATTTGTTATAATGAGCACGGACGAGCTCGTTCATTGTCCGAGCAAGAGCCGGGAAACGCGCGAATGCTCTGAGCCTATCCTGACTTCTCTTCGTCACGAGAAGTTCGGCAAAAGGTAAGACGTCTACTACATCGTGCACGACTATTAACTGGCTAATCCAGTCAACGCCGTCGAAAGAAAAGGTGCTGAGGCGGTCGTATTGAATAGGCTTCGCCTGCGGAGGGTGAGCCTGAGGTTTCGGAGCCAGGGGCTGAGGTTTGGGAGCCCAGGAGGCCAGAGCGGCCCGCACGGGTTGCGGCGCGCGCGGCACAGAGAGTGGCGCGCGCGGGGTGGACGCGGGCGCTGCTGGGGTGTGGGAGGCACCCGACAGGCCGAGGAAGGCCTCCACGGACATGAGTGGCGGAGGCAGAGGGCGGGTGGCGGTGACAGGCGCTCTGGCCGCCTGTCTCGCTTGGCGAGGGCTTTGCGTGCGCGGGGTGCGGGGACGGCCGCGATAATTCGCGGGATGACCCGCGTTCCCGCACAACACGCAGCTAGGAGGTTCAGGAATGCCGGGCGTGCGCCCGTACTCCTTCGTGGAGTGGTCTCCTATATGTGACGAATTACACGAGATACACACGTCCAACACGATACGATGCGCTGGATGACCGAAACGTTGTGCTATTCGCTATATAGGGTGCGCACTGAAAAGTGCGGTTTTTTATAAGAAAACACTCGCAAACAACACACTGTATCACTATACTCGCGAAAATCGAAATATTGCTCCGTGCGCACTGACAAAACCGTTCCCGGCCGCGTCAGAATCGTAACTCTCTGCAGATAAGATTTAGCAACTATATTTACTCATAATGAAATACTATTAAATTTACACGTACACGCATCTTATAATTGTATAAATTAATTTATGTCAATTTTGCTTCAAAATATAGTAAATATAAAATGCTTTTCAAAGTATGCTTTATCTTGAATTCGCTCTTCTATCTAGTTTTATTCGTTGTTAAAAGAAGTAATCATATTGTGTTCTCAAATTTGAACCTAATAAATGCCATATGCATGACTTATCGGCTATTAATAGTCCATCTGATAATTTAATGTGTGTCCGTAAAAACTTTGAAAAACTGCATTTAGTAAAAAACCGGCATAATACTAGAAACTGTAACAAACTGGTCGTTCCATGTATCAGACTTAGCAAAACCAGTAATAATTTTTTAGGTAATAGTGTTAGGTTTTACAATAAAGTCCCAAAGCATGCTACCGATTTGCCAGACTGTACATTTAAGCGCCACGTCAAGCGGGTTTTGGTGTCAAAAGGATGTTATAGAGTAGATCAATATGTGAACGATGGTGATGTATAGAATTGACTTCTCTCTGCATCCACTAAAAGCGATTGCATCATGTATTGGAAATATATATGTTAAAAAAAATATACCCTATCGAGTTTCTTACCGGTTCTTCTCGATGATTGGGTTGTTTTCCGAACCTTTGGTAGTTTTGACGTTCATAAGTGCCTTCTTTGATTTTGATTTTGAAAACAACTTTCGAAATCGTAAGAATCATCTAAGCTCCGGGCCCAATGGATCATACGATGAGCCTCAACTTATCAAACATACAAAACAATGTTCTTTGTACAAAATAATATGAACCATCGCTCACTAGACCGTTCTGTCACCGGTCAACACACTAGTGTACAATAAACAAACAAACAAGCAATTTCTTATAATGCCTACATTTATACGTTCCTGTGACTTTGTTAGTAGCCGTTGTGATTATTGTTGCCAGATATATTCCTAATTCATTAACTTTCGTTCATAGTATGGATCGATGTAATACGTCGAAATCCTTAACTTATATCATGTTATAAAATGTATACTCGCTAGTTATTTTTTTTATATCATAGGAGGCAAACGAACAGGTATATCACTTGATGTCAAGTGATCACCGCTGTCTGTAGACACTTGCAAAACCAGGGGAGTCGCAAATACGCTGCCAACCTGTGTTAGGGAAGGTGGGAGTGGGGGGAGGAAGGGAAAGGGGAGGGGAAGGTGAGGATAGGTGGGCTTCCGGCGCTCTCATTGACCGAACGAAACGCAACAATGCAAGCACTGTTACTTCACGTCGGTTTTTTGCGAGAGGGTGGTGCTACCTTGGTCGAGCCGACCCATTCATGCTGAAACCTGTCATAGCTTCAGCGTGGCTCTACCACTAGAATTATTTATTAATTAACCACTCATATGACGTTCAGTTTACTATAATTTTACTTGTAACTCGGGACCCATTTCAGAGACTTATCCTTCAATGATACAGACAGAAGGAATGCAATAAAAAAGGAAAATTAATGCGACTTATGTTTTTAGAACTGTAAAGCCTATGCTAAAAAATCAATACAATACATGCCTCCTATCGGGTGGATGTGGAAATTTTCCGATTTTGTATTCCTTGAGAGATCATTCAACAAAGATAAAGATATTATAAAGAATCAGATATTGGAACTTTGTGATTATCCAGATCCTATATGGGTAAGTACTTCATTGTAAATTATGAATAATACTTTATAAGACGTTTACTCACACTCGGTGTTATTACAAAAAAGTTCAATACGTATTGAATACTTGCTTTAAAAAGGTTTCGTTTTAGATTCATCGCGCTCGCTGTATGTTCGCCATCTTGCTCTTTTGTCTCACTTTGGTTAGGTTACCTTAGACTTGCGAAAAAGGATAAGGTGAACTTGCGTCGGGCGAACGCTATGCATTTAAAACGAAACCGTTTTAAAGCAAGTATTTAATACGTATTTAACTTTTTTGTAATAACACCGATAGTATTTAAAATAATCATGTTTCTATTGTATGTACCAAACTATGTTAATCTTTATTGCAACTATTATATAATGTTCTAAATAGTAATTTATATATTTGAATGATATGTTGTTTTACATATGGTAATATTTTTAACTACTTAATTGAATGGAATATTTCGTTATGTTTAATGACATCGTTCGTCTACGTACAGACGTACGTACCTACGTAAAGTTAGTAGTATTTCTTCTCGAAGCACTATATAAGTAAATATGTTGAATAGCTTATTATTTAGGGTGTTTAATGTTATATTATATCAATAACTGGTGGGAAATCTTTGATGTCCACATATTAAAATTTGTATGTATTCTGTGACGTAGACACTGCGTTTTGAATTTGATACATAATTCAAGGAATTAATATTTATTTTCATATGTCCATGATCAACATTCATGGCGTGGTATGGATTTGTACTCTTATAATGTCATTGCCTAAAGAATGTTAATTAATTTTTAACTGACGTTAAAACTGTACAGTTTTGGAGTTTTTGGTGGGATTTCAGTCTGTCATGTAGTGGATTTTATATTTTATTCATAATCTTGTGCTTCTTGACTCTATATTGTGTAAAGTTGGTGGTGTTTTATGTAATATGGTTAGTTTATTGTGCATAAGTGAAGTGAATGGAAAATAATACCACGGAGCATGAAATTCTGAGGTGCCACAAAAACTCCCTGGAGGGTTCTAACAAGAGATCCACCATCTTGTTAGAATATTGATTGACACGACGCTTGATATTGTAATGATCGTACGACGCTTGTGATATTATTAATTACTCGACAATGGCAGTAATAATCTGAAAGATTGATTGCCAAAAATAAAGTTAAAAAAAAAAAAACTGTACAGTCTATGGTCATACAAATTAAATAACGTATAACTTGGCTCCGTAGTCTAAGTACTTTTGCCTTTTTTTTGGTATGAGAAAAAATGTAAATGAAAAAGTCTATGGTTATAGTATTGTTTTGTGATCTAAATATTCGTACAGATATGCTGTAAATGTAAAAATATACATAACTTTTACATAGCTTTTGATGACACCCGAGGGAACGCGTTACACGAAAACAAAACACGAAGCGTCATTGAATTTCGCGAAAGATAAAAATTTACCACTTCTGAAACATCATTTAACTCCTCGCACCAGGGGATTTACCGCAAGCTTGCAACATTTTAGAGGGAAGATACCCGCTATCTACAATATACAATTGGCGTTTGAAAAAGAAAGCAAGGTAGGTAGACTAGATAACACAATTGATAACAATAATAAATTAATCATTACAGTCCGGATATAAATAAACGAACTATTATTTTAGTATACATTGCGTCATACTGTTTTTATATTTTATTACAATAATAAAAAATAACGATAAATTCATCGCTACTTATATATTATTGTTATTGCATACATGATTACATTGTTTAATAATGCTAACAATATTTTAGAAGCTGATATACAGTGTTTTTATAATGTATGATAGAATGTATGCATCTTGTTTCATCTCTGTTATGAAATCTATAAACCAGTCTTCGTGTAATGTTAAAAATAGCAATACTAATTGATTTCTTACTCATGAGACACTTTTTGTGGAGCAAAATGTAAGGTAATATTCCTGTGCGAGCTTACGGGCTATTCAAGTAGGTATTACGTAAGCAGAATTTTCGTAATTTCTGACAAAAGTAGGCAATGCTCCAAGTTTGTAATCATTCTATGCTTACGTTAACATTTATAAGTATTTTTAATACTATTCTGATGTCCATATCCTTTTATAAGAAGAACAAGCCCAGAAATAAGGAATTTATAGTCTAGAGGATTTAACTTACAGTGGTTCGCTATTAAGGCGATGACGTTCAAAAAGTCTTATCAATAGCATTAGTTACATGTGCTATTCGACATTTGACAGATTACCATTTTACATCAGAGATTGCGGACTCAGTAATCCATAACTTACAAAAAAACATCTAATTATGTCATAATTTCATCTTAGACTATTAAAAAATACTAAAACATAAGAACTGACCGCTTAGAATGTTCCAGAATATTTCTTACAAAATGTATCTTAATAATCAAAAATATGGATTAGCCAATCTAGTATCTAGATCTAGATTATTGGAAAAATATAGAATAGCCAATGTAGTATTATGATTTACAGATTATAGGATAATTATAGAATAGCCAAAATAGTATTATGATTTACAGATTATAGGAAAAATATAGAATAGCCAATGTAGTTTTATGATTTACAAATTATAGAATAATTATAGAATAGCCAATATAGTGCTATGATTTACAGATTATAGGATAATTATAGAATAGCCACTATAGTATGATTTACAGATTATAGGATAATTGTAGAATAGCCAATGTAGTGTCATGTTTTACAGACTCCGCCCACTTTAACGAGTTTGCTCTATGGTAAGCCTGTACATGCGCATATGTACATTGAACGGATACCCGTAGAAAAAGTGCCCGAAGATGAAGCCGAGGCTGCGAAGTGGTTACATGACACCTTTGTGATTAAGGTAAAGTGCTTATTATATCTGTAGAAATAAATGAAGATGAAATGTCTGTTTATCTCAAAACAATAGTTGTTTTCTATATTTCTACACTAATATTATAAAGAGGTAAAGTTTGTAAGTCTGTGATGTTGTAGGTGGTAATCTCAGGAACTACTGGTCCGATTTGAAAAAATATTTCAGTGTTATATAGCTAATTTATAATAATAGTCCTACTTTTTATATATTTACTAGTGTATTGTCATGTTGACGACCCAAAAATAAATAAATAATTTAATCGATTTCCCGTCAACGGGTGAACTTGAAATTTGACATAGTTAAAATTTATATAGCGGAGAAGTGCAGAAAGCTGTTTTTTTATATAAAATGCATTAGAAGTACATTAAATTAGTTAAAATATGCACTACTCACACTACTACTCGAATTTTACACAACATATACACACATATAAATTGAAAAATACATTTTGACAGCCGTCAATAATTACGAACTTCAAAAAAGGTTATGAAGGAAGTTGTTATGGTCGACTATATGTATTTTTTAACTCTTACGTTCTAATTACCATTTTTCATCCTACATTCAACAATGATATCATACAATATAACTATTATCGTAATGTTCATTATTTTTTATGGTGAACTCACTTCAAATGATGATTTAATAAAAAAATGAGACAAATAATATTTTGTATACTAAAAATAAGAATTTTGTTCATAAAAGTAATCCATGAACCCCTGCGGTTACAATGTTGCAATTCAACTTCATGTAGCAACAAAAAAGAATTTATTTTCAAAAGCTAATGGTAGTATTAAAAACATCTTTGTATTGGATTCTCCATTTGATTGTATTGTGCATTCATTACTTTTTCTAACGATGATACTGGGCATATCACTATTTCTCATAATGAACAGACTATATTTAATTCAATATCACCCAGAAATACCACCCACCCATGGTGTCATGTAAAATTAATTGAAAATTTTGTCATGGGTTGTGATAAATTTCTTTATTTTCGTAAAGTTATGTTTGCTTAAAACTTGAGAGCTATAGTTACCACGTGGTTTTTGTTTTAAATTTATAATTAATTTCAATGTTCATTTACACATAGATTTTTTTTTTGTTTATATAATTAAAGATAATGGCAAATGACAAATAACTGAGTAGCCATGATGAAAACCTTTGAAAGTATACCCTTTGACAAAAGAACCCTAATAAAGTTCAAACTAAAAAATCAATTGACTATGGTGGAATGTCGACCACTGGGCGCCCACTAGTACATATAAAAGTACCAATCTCTGGAAGTACCAATCACATTCGAAAAGTATTTTATGCATTTTATGGCCCACAATTATACACGTATCTCGTTGTCAGGGGTATAGAGAAACAAACGGGGTATCTATATCATACAGAAGAGATGCCAATATCGAGGCCGAATCTCAAGGTCATATTAAGAGCAAGCATGAGATAGTTAATATTATATTAGTAAACTGATTATTTTTGTTGTGGAATACAGTATCAAAGAATTATGGTTGTTTTTTTTATGTCGTAGTAGGCAAACGAATAGGTGGATTGTAGTCCGGTGAAGCTGTTAAGACCTTTCTAGGTCAATAGCGTAGTCATTTCGAAAAAAAAACCTGATGTTAAGTGATCACCACCGTCCATAGACACTTGCAAGACTTCACGTCGGTTTTCTGTGAGAGGGTGGTACTACCCTGGGCGAGCTGACCCATTTATGCTGAAGCCAGTAATAGATCTACCACGTACAAATTCTGGTTGTTTCTTAATTTCAGGATAAAATGCAAGACTCCTTTTTGAATACGGGCGATTTTTTCATACAGTCTGGATTGGAGAGGGTTGAACCTTTCCAACTTCCTCCTAGAATTTATTCGTTGTTAAACACACTCGGCTGGGCGCTGGTGACCCTCACTCCGATGCTGTATTACTTACTCGGACTACTTTTCAGTGGAAAACTACTATATTTCTCTATCGGTTGCGCCGTATTTGCTGCTTGTAAGTATTATTTATCATTATCGTGAAACTAATAAATACACTTTATCGGTTACACTAGACTCAATAAAGTAATACACGAATAGATAATTAATTTGGAAATTTTACATACAGAACGCATATTCTTGTGGTAATTAATTTTTAATGAGATGCCCGTAATGCAATGTTTACAGTAATTGTTAGTCATAAGATGAAGTATAGGTCAAATGTCAATTTAATTTACGAATTAACACATGCGTACATACTTACGTGCATTATTGTTTATATGCAAAATTTTCCACTAAAGAACAAGGTTATATAAATAAATGTTGTACATGACCTTCATTTGACATCACATATAGGTCATATATTGTCTTAATTATATAATTAGTAGAGTTCGCATTACTGACGACTTAAGAAAGAAAAAAATGAATTAAAATCTTCCCGTTACAGTACTATCATAACACAACACTAACACTTAGCGAAAGCCCACAAAAGCGAAAAAAAAAATGATTTTGAAACATTCTTCATCTGTGTTCCGCTCCTATTGGTGTTGGCGTGATATAGCCGATCGCCTCCCTCGACAAAAGAGCTATCTAACACTGTAAGAATTTTTCAAATCGGACCGGTAGTTCATGAGATTAACGCGGTCAACTAAACAAACTCTCCAGCTTTATAATATTATCTATACATATAATAATAATGTAAATGTAATGTGTCTGTACTTTTAGATTTTTTGGTGTTTAGAAATAAGTAATAAAAAAATTTCAATCATTTTTAAAATTGTCTGCCCGTTTGCATGTACATGCATCAGTGCTAAAATGTTCACGATAAAAACTCATCAAGAATATAATAAAGCATATTCTTGAGTACAATTTAGTCTTTATTTAATTAAAATCGGTTCATTTTATCAAAAGTTATTGTAATTTTAATGACGCCATGAGTTAAATACTAGAGAAAGCAGAAAAAAAAAGGTGGAACTTGTAGACGGAGTGAAATCGTCTCACATACATGATGCTTACGGCTTTTATTGAAGTAAATATTAGGATCATACATTAATCGACAGTGTATAGGATAATGATAGAATTTAGGAGAAAAAGTTGTCTATAACACAAGCGAAGTCGCAACTATCGGCTAGTAATAATTAAATAAAATGGCGATTGAACAAATTAACGTCAATTCTGTCAATATTTTTGACAGATCTATATGTTGTCTGTCGTAATTTTTATATGGAGATTTTTTGAAGTCAATTTTTTCATTGTCCGCATGATTTTTCAAACATTTTCGTTCATACAAACCCTGACGTGACAATTAAGAACACGACAAAAACACAATTACCAAAATAAATTCAGTCGTTGTTAAGTGATGCGCGATTGTTTTTTATCTCTGCTACATATACCGTATGATTGGTTAAATGTGGACAACATTCAATCCTGTGATAGTTCATGGTCACATTTAGCACAAAATAATAATATCAAAATAAATACTAATAAACAACAAAGAGATAATTATGTCAAATGTTAAGCATTTTTTTTTATTGATTTAGAACCATAAACGACTAATCAGTAACTCCTTAGAATATTGCAACTCTTTAACCATTCAGCCCGTATAATGATGACAAAGAGAAATTCGAAATGTGAAATAAAGGTTAATCGTTAAATAATTATTAGACAAATAATTTATCTCTGATTGCTTGGACTGTTCTTGAATATTTATTCCGTTAATTCCAGTTTTCATTCTACTTCAAAAGTCGATTGGTATGTCGAAAATCAGCCAAGGTTCTTCATATGGTACCGAGAAGAAATGAGTTACCTGATGCAGTATTTATAAATATATATTAAATAAATTGAAAATCAACATTATTTATACGAATCATAGGTGTGTTGTGCTTATTTTAACGAAATGTTAGAAGTAAAAATTGGTCTAGATTGTGCGATAGAATGGTCTTATGGGTAGATAAACGTTGTATTTATAGTGTTAACTAATTCAATTGTGATTAACAAGTACGAATAAATTGTTAATAGGTATAATCTTTTTTTTTATAGATTTAAATCGTTTAACGACGAATATTCTGGAACGCACAAATGTATTTATTTATTATATTAAAAGTAATAAACAATAATGACGATTTTTGTACAACGGATTTTTCCTCGGAACTTTCATTGAGTAATTCTTAACGCGTACATTAAATAATTCCTTTACCGGATTTGTGTTCTTTATCTATATGTATTATATTGGATATTGTTTTCTGAGTATCATTTGAAATAATTAAGAAGTAATAATCCTTAACAATTAATGATGATAACTCGTATTTTTCGATAACTGCCATCGTATCTTGTTACTAACCTACCCTATCGTGAAGTTGTTGGAATTTTTAACTGGTTCTCTCTTAAGAACGTCGTCACTTTATAAAAAAAAACATCCAATCGAAACAAAAATTTTAGAAAGTCGAATGTCGAAGTTTTTTGATATGATACATCTATAGGCAACGGTAAACCTGATTGTTGGCGTGTCGATGTGTGTGAGACGTGGCGACGCGTGCCATGCGCAAGCCACTGTGCGCAATTTATCTTGCCGCACTGAGCGCATACCTATAGTGTATACAGTGCTGTTTACTACGTCACACATGTGTTTCACATTTACCAGGCGTTCCTGTGACGGCTCAATTTTTTTATGATATAAACCTTTTATCATACATTTTTTTTATAAATAAGATATGAATACTTTTTGGAATTATATATCTTGTTAAAGATACAGTCGTTCGTAAATAATGTTTAAAGAAAAGGTATAACATACCAGACGTAAAAGTGAATAGTGTATCGTAAGACAGTTTAATCTTTTGGCATTTTATAGTATATTCCGTATTATTTCTACTGGCAAATCAAAATTTGACTTGCAATAAAATCTTCGTCGAGTAAATATAAGGCCTATAGATAGTGTTTATTAAACGTCATACATGTAGTGATGTCCTTATACTTTGATATTTTTATGTACGTGTTTATTTAAAACTTTTAGTTTCTTTTGACAACCAATCATCTTCATCAAAACAATATTACTGTCATTATCGAATAGTCAACAATATTAAAGTGTCTTGTGATCATTTTAATGTTCAAACAAGATGGTGACCCCTTAATACCACATATGTTAGAAAATATAGAAACAAAATAACACTTGATTATGAATAAAATATAAAATGTACTAAATAACAAACTTCGATATCGCAAAAAACTCTAAATTTTTTAAAGTTGGTGTGTGTATTGAGTATTTTTTTTTTTCATGATGAAAGCTTGTTGTAATGGGAATGACGTAATTTTTTTTGTTTTGTTGCTCTCGTTACACCATCCTTGTTCTTTTGTAGTCCGGTGAAGCTGTTAAGTCCTGGCTAGGTTAATATCGTAATCAGTTCGAGAAAAAAATATCATCCTTGTTTAAAAAATAATGCGTGAATAAACGTCTTATTACGACAACCAATATTTATTACTATTATTCATGATTATATATTATATAGTATTCTGTTTTATACAATTATGCTACTGAAATGTCATATTAATTTAATACAAAATTATCATGGCAACTCCAACACAGGTGTTTCTACAATATTGTCAATATAATGAGGTTTGAATTATTAGTTGTTCCTTATGCTTGTTAGCCTTTTTTGTTTGACCCGATAAAAACATTACTTGAAATCATATTTTTACAAAAAATTAACATATAATAAACTGCTTATTTTTCTCCAAATTCTAAGGTCACCATATTTTATTTTTGATTTATTTGTTTTTGAGACTTATACAATCTGTATGATTATAGGTAGGAAATCATTTAAAAAACACATAAAAGAGTAATATAAAAATGAATTGTATAGGTTTTATATCGTAAATAACATTAATTAATTGCAAACGTTGAGATAATACCGTTTTTATATTCAAAAATATTTGGGTAATACGTTTCTGATAGTCAATTCTAAATGTTAATATGGAAATAAATCATAAACAATAATAATTTTATCGGACATCGTGGATTAATGGGTACACAGATAAGATAATGTCCATAGGAAGTATCCTATTTTACACTAGACGCGCTGTTGTACTAATTAACAAGGACAACAAGTTATATTTTGAAAAATAGTTTGAAATTCAAAAAGATAGTTCCTCTTTGTTATAATACTGTCAACTTTCTATTGAAGTTCAAATTCTTTATTGTTCTACAGTAATCAGTGTAATTTAAGTTTACGTTTGCCTTGGCAAAATCTTTATTTTAGTTGGACTAATTTATTATGTATATTTTTATATAATAAAATATATAACAAAAATTACATAAATATCTCGGTGTATGTTTCGTTAACTACAAAAATAACAAATAGTAGGTGCCGCCAATGACTCTATGGTCACTGTCAACCAATAGTATGTGGATTTAGGCAAGCTCTTTAAAATTACGACATAACTTTTAATTGCTTGTCTTGTGTAACATAATATTCATTGGTACGACCTTTGCACGGTAATTGTTTGATATTTTTTTATCATTAGACGAACTTTTTAAATGAGTAATGTTTTTTATTCGTTATCAATTGATATATTAAGAAAACCTAAAAACTAGTCATTCTAAAAGCGTGTCAACATGAAACGTGGATCAGTAAGTATGCGGCCCCTTCTCGATCTGACTACGCTATTGAACTACCAAGGTCTTAACAGCTTCATCGGACTATTATGTATGCGGCATTTAGGGCATTGTCTATGATAAGGATATAATCTATGAAGATCCGTGCTGCAGTGCGACTCGGCACAAGACATATCAAACAGCAACAACAACGTCTGGTTCTGATTAGTAATAAAAAATTGTGAAGAGGGAAAAGAAAATTTCTATCTTTTCCTATTTTAACCTATATTTATTTTCACATTTCATGTTTATATTTTATCAGAGACCCTGCCCACAATAGTGGGTCTTGAATGAGGTGGTTTATGTCAAAATTTTATTTTATGGTGTTAGCTAGCAAGATTAGTAATAAACAATGCTCTATCATGATACTATAATTCGATGATATTATTACATATTATGTTTGTACCAACACTTCGAAGTCTGAAGGGTATCTTCTAATGCCTGCCTGGGTACTCAGTAAACACTTGACCTTAATTTGAGTTCGCCCATCTGTCATCACGTTAATCATTTGTCGAACTAAAATTATGTGTGGGCTTATTCAAGTGTTACATAAATATTAAAGCGGGGGGTCAATTCAAAAATTGCTTATTGTTAATGATATGAGCGATGGAGGATCTGGATGTGTAGGTGTGATATGTGAAGCGCGCGAACCATTATAAGTTAATTCCTCTTTAGACTATAAATTACTTATTTCTAAGCTTGTTAACTGCTACCCATGAAACAATAAGGAAAAAACAGCTTAAAAATAATGTAGATGATTACGTAAACCATGGGGGGGGGGGGGGGAAGAGCATTGCTTACTTTTGCTGATCAGAGGACGTATTTAGGTGGTAGAGCCACGCTGATGCTATAACTGGTTTCAGCATGAATGGGTCGCCTCGTCCGGAGTAGTACCCATACAGAAAACCAACGTGAAGTAACAATGCTTGCATTGTTGCGTTTCGTTCGTTCAGTGAGAGCGTCGGGGACCCACCTCCCTCCCTCTCTCTTCCCCTTTCTCCCTTCCCCACCTACACAGGCTAGCAACGCACTTGCTACTTCTCTGGTGTTGCTGGTGTCTATGGACGGCGGTGATCACTTAACATCAGGTGACCCACCTGTTCGTTTGTCTCCTATGATATAAAAAAAGGATGGTTATAAATTACAAAGATTCTGCTTTTGTAATATTTGTACGGCCCCTGTTTACGAGGTAGCTACCACCTTCAAGTCGGAAATATGTCGTCAAGCATCAATATGTTCCAGCCAGCTGTATTGAGATGCCAAGAGGCCAAATTGTTTTTGTGTTGTAATACGTCAACGAAAGCAATTATAAGAATGGTGTTGCGGATGGCAGGTATGAAGCGACATTATATTTCGATATAATTTAAGACGTGTGTATGAAATGAAATCTAATTATTATGATACTCATATTTTACCAAGTAAAGGCACAAATGTAACATACCAAAATAAAACTTTCTATGTGCAATGTTTTTACTACTTTAGACTGTACTAAGAGTTTATGTTAATATATTTTTTTTAAATATACCAAGTGAAAGGTTAGACACTCGCAATATTCTAGGATATGCCAATTTATGGTTACATTTAACTTATAAAATAATAATATTAAAACAAATACTAATAAATGATCAAGAAAACCTAAATTATGGTTCTAACTCTTTCAAAAGTATAGCTACAAACGTGTAAATAAAATAATAATCCTAAGTGCAATGACCGGTGCCAAAAACTACAATGAGCGACCCGGAGTTATTAACTTTCGATAATAAGAGAGGCAATAAACCCTTTTGTTTTATTCCTGACGTTCCCTTTAAGATGAAAGTGAAATCACCCGACGGTCATTGATACTATGGCTTAACATAGACGCGTAGAGGATTGTGTATAATTTTTGTATTGGTCTAGATAATTAAGTCAAATATTATTCTTATATTCAGATATAATTAGTCTATTTTTTATTGATTTAGAACGAGAATCGAGTGTAAAGTTACCTCCATAAATATTGCTACTGTCTAAACGTTCACCTGGTAAACGTATGTCGCGATAATCAGTAGTTATATGAATCTTGTTACACTTCCAAAGTGCAATTGTATGTAAACAGTTTTTTGCAACAAAGATTATCATGCATGAATTCTCTGCGGACTATATATAAAGTGTACCAAAGTTGCAAAGGGTTATGATTTATAATAAAGTTGCATATTCTTTTAATAAATGTGTTTTAATATTCTCATTAATTTTTGTACACCTAAAAATTTAAACTGCTTATCCTTTAAAGGCAGTTTCGATTATTTATATTTTATTAAGTGAGGCCCTGTGGTATTATATGACAATTTTACTAGTGTTCATGTGTTCTGTTTAAGTTTCCTGGAAAATCTAAAGAACGGTTTGAACAGTGGGTCGCTGAAGTTTGAATTGAGAGTTGATTTAAATTAACAAATAAATTATGGAGAACCAAAAGAAAATGAGTAAATTCGTTGCGTAGTAACCAATGATATTACATATGATATTACGATGTAATATCATTGGTAGTAACAGTCATGTTAGAGAATAATACCAGTTTAAATAATCTATCATCTACACAGAGTTCGTGGAAAGAAGAAAAACATACTCGAGGGTGCAAAAAGTTTATACAGCAGACACCAACTGTCCGCACTTGCTTTTTTATTCATCATAATCTAATAAATGAAATGATTATATTTAATGGATTAACTCACATATGCAAAATATCATGAAAATCACGATTAATTTAAGACAATAATTATACCCGATTACAAAAGTTCATGTTCATCAGTTTCATTCACTCGCCCGCTGGCAACGGAAGAATCAATATCGATCTGATGATGCTCCGTGACGGAGCGAAACACGTTTAGACGTAGTAGTGGTCAATCAATTTCAGGCGAAAGTGCAAACTAGCATCCACCTTAGTATTCAATGATGGATTTCCGCAAAGTAACGCATTCTTTAATCAAATATTCATGATAATCGATGACACTATTTTTTGAATACATACTCTTTTATACTAATACTGTCGACATTATTGGTATTCTATACCTTATCAATTTCGTAATGATTTCTACTAATCGTGTACGATACTTAATTGAAATTAGTGGTATTCAAAACTATTAGCTAATGTAAGGTAATTAATTTTGTATGACGTCTATTTTGTGATCGAAAAAAAACTTGAAAATACACACTTTTAATAATTTTTGTATGCTACAAAATCTAAAGGTATTATTAATTTCATTGCACAAAAAACTGTTTTTTAATAAAATTCTAGTAACCTGTCAATTCAGGACAGATATAAACCTCGTCTGTACAACATTTCATAAAAAATCGGTCGATCCGTTTTCAACAATTGTTATAAGTGACAGAAAATTTCAAAGAAGATTAAATATACTTGCATATTTTATTTAATTTAATGCAGATGCTATTTTTCACATAATAATAATATTTAAATAGTAAATTATGCGGGCTTAAAAAAGTACAATGAAAACAAATGTGGAAATTTAATAATTTATTTAACATCTTGAGGTATATCCATCTTACTAAGCCTTAAAATAAAGTCGAGAAGATACATTTGCACTTTCACTTCTATGGGTTTATTGGTTACAAAGAAGCCGGGAACACCTGCCTTTTCCAATAACACTTGTTGATCACTAACCTGGAAACAGAATATTAAAATTATCACAATCTTTAATTATAAATTTCTTTTTTAGGTTTTTTATTCTGATATCATATGAGGCGAACAAACAGATGGGTCACATGATCTGCGTTGAGGGGGGAGGAAGGGATGATGAGGAGAGGTGAGCCTCCGGCGTAATCACTGACTGAACGCAACAATGCAAGCACTGCTACTTAACGTCGGTTTTCTGTGAAAGGGTGGTACTACCCTGGTCGAGCTGACCATTCTGGCTGAATTAATGATTCAAGCCAATCAAATCAGAATATCCTTTATTCAAATTAGGCCCTGAGAAGGCGCTTATGAAAATAGTAATAGCTTCAATGTGACTCTACCACCTATTATACAATTACTACTAAATTACGACTACGACTAAAAAACCAAAAACGCGATTGAAGCTATGTGTATTGGAGTTTGAAACTAATGTTAGTTAGACATATTTATGCCCTATAAGTTATTCGAGTAGTTTTCAGAAATTCTCATTTTCACAATAGTACGCTTTGAAAAATTATTTTACTGTTAGATAGCACATTTATCGAAGAAGGCTATAAGCTATATCTTGCAAACCAGGGGTATCGCAAGTGCGTTGCCAGCTAGCATTGAGGGATGGGGGGGAGGAAGGAAAGATGAGCCTCCGACGTACTCACTGACCGAGCGAAACGCAACAATGCAAGCACTGTCACTTCACGTCGGTTTTCTGTGAGAGGGTGGTATTAACTCGAGCGAGCTGACTCATTCATACTGAAGCCAGTAATAGCATTAGTGTGGCTCTACTTGTGTATGTCACTGAACTCCTCCTAAACGGCTGCACCGATCTGGATGAAATTTTGTGTGCGTGTTCTGGCGGATCTGAGAATGGTTTAGATTCGCAATTATATCCGGTAGGTGGCGCTGCGGTAGGTTTTTTATTTTCAAAGTAGAACAACGTCCGCCAGGACCGTTAGTATATTATAAAACAAATTCCTCTGCCACATCTGTCTGTCTGTTCGCAATAAACTTAAAAACTACTGAACGGTTTTCATGCGGTTCTCACCAGTAGATAAAGTGATTCATGAGAAAGGTTTAGGTATATAATTTGTCAATATTTCTTTTACTATAAGGTAGGGATAACATCTGCTGAGCCGGATAGTTCTACATAAATTATTGAAGTATCTCATGATAAATGAGTCATCTATACTAATATTATAAAGAGGTAATATTTGTGAAGTTGTAGGAGGTAATATATGGATATAGCCTTCCTCGATAAATGAGCTCTCTAACACTGAAAGAATTTTTTAAATCTGACCAGTAAGTAGTTCCTGAGATTATCCCTTCTGAAATGTTACCTCTTTATAATATTAATATAGATATAAATTATAATATTACTTTAAACATGTGGGCATTCTTATGCCATTTGTTTTGTCAAAATATCATATACTAGCCTCTGCCCGCGACTTCGTCCTCGTTATAATATTTATTTTGGGCTAACGCTAACTTGCAGAGAAAGCTCTCAAGAGGAAAAAACATCCCGATTTTGAAACATTTTTCATTGGTGCTCCATTCCTATTATTAGCGTGATGATATATAAATCTATATAATATACCTATAATCTTCCTCGATAAATGAGCTATATAACATTGAAAGAATTTTTCAAATCTGACTAGTAGTTCCTGAGATTACCCCTACAATGACACAAACTTACAAACTTTACCTCTTTATAATATAAGTATAGATATATAACACATCTACTACACATTTTTACAAATAAGATTATCCTTTAAAAAAGGAAACATACAACTTACTTTCTGATCAAGTTGCATCACTAATTTCATATCAGTCTGTTTTAACTCTTCCTTGTGCCTTGTCATTAGAATGGTTTTTTGAATTGCTTGCTGTTCCACACTCGGAGTAGAGTTAACCATAGATTGTATTTCTACTGAAAAGCAGTTTTTTAATATTATGATATAGCTATTATATTATGCATGTTGTCCATCTGATTTATGTAGTATGGTAAAACTGTTAAGGCCTATGTAAGCCAATAGCGTAGTTAGTTCGACACTATTGACCTGGCAAGGTCTTAACAGCTCCATGAGAAAAGTAGAAATCTAGAATTGTGGTAATTACAGAAGGACATACCCATAGTACAGTCAGAATATTTTGAAACTGCCTATAGCCACATAAGTTTATTGTACATTGGCTAATTTTATAAAACATTTCCTGAACTGATTACTTTTAACAAATTATTTTCTCAATTTGTATATAGAAACTTATTGATTATATAATTTATATTGGGGTAATTGATATAAATAGTTTAAATGAGTTAACATTAAATTTTTTAAGGATATATTCAAGGAAGCTAATAGATAACCATGAATGATTAATAGTTATATTGAAGACTATAACCTGATTGTTTGAAATTAATAACAAACAGACCATATTCAAACAACTACTAGTGAAAAGACAACAAATCAGTTTTTAAATAACAGAATTTGAGTGCAACAGGTTTTTTTTCATGAAAAAGCTCACATCATCAACATTACCAATTTTAATATAAGATATCTGTCATACTCCCCTTATATATAAAAAATACTACTTTTTGAATTGTTTGTTACTTACATTTATTTTTCATTCAAATAAGTCAACATGATTGGTGCATACCAGCCTTTAGTACAATATTTAAAATAACATAATATATATTTAAATGCAGCAAACTTTATTAAATGATGGAAATTACAAAATATAAAAATATATGAGTCGACAAAGTCTGTGAATAATCGAACTGTCTATCTTTTTGAATGATTCCAAATATAAATCAATATTTTATAAGTAATAAACAACTATATCCATTTTACATCAGCACACTACAATAATAACATGATTAATTACTAAAAAATTAAATTAATAATATCTTACATGTGTGTTTATTTATAACTTGCAGCCTTTGCTGAAATAAATGTTTCTCAGTAACATGTTGAATCTCCATCAGACCTTTGACTATTTCAAACACTGTATCATTTAGAAGACAGTTTGCTAAACCTGACAACAACTCAATGGGAACTCTCATTTGGTATTTACTGAAAAAATAACAAATATATTAAACTAAAACTCTTAAAAACTTAAACAAATAAGTTTTAAGCAATAATGTTTCAGTGATTGAGTACTAAGACTCTATGTTGATAGTTATAAGTTTAAATCCTGCAAAATGTCTAAGCTTTTAGTAAGGAGAAAATATCATAGTGAATCCACAGTATAATGGATTTGTTTCTCTGTACACCTGCCTAGAGCCTCGACCCTCATTTTGAAAATCTGTTAACAAGTACTTATAGTTGTATATTAATAGCTGCACTTAAGAACCAATCTTTCTTTAGGTTTATAAGTTTACCATCTTAACCCTCATTGTCATTAACATCAAGTGAGATTGTAAATTAATGCTAAAACTTGCAAATTTAAAAAAGGTCAAAAAGAAAAATAATATAAACAATTTCCTAGTGATAACTAGGTAAGGAAAATTTATTGTTTTCTTTTTTGTATTATGTATGAATTAATAATGTAAATAATATTGGCATTACGGTGCATGAGTCTTGGATTAATACACACTATTAAACAATTTGTGGTCATAAACCGACAAACTTACGGAAACATTGTAAACTACTTACGGTGGCAATTCCTTAGCCATTTCTTGCAATTGTTCAAGTAAAAAATATAATTTTCTTTGCAACGCTTCTGGTGTTGGTTCTGGTATGTCCATTAAAAATATGTTTATAGTTAATATATAATGTCAGCACTTGACTAAAGGCTCATTTGATTAGAAATAAAGCCAAATTGAAAAATATATGTATATAAATAAGTTTTGTTTATAGGTAATATTTTCGGTTTTGTTTATTTTTTTTTTCTCTAATGTTATCAAAAATCAAGCTATTTGTTCTTCTACCTACTCTGTGCTTCTGCCAGTGTCAAATGTCAATGTTTTCATCAAATACATATTCATAGACTGCTAGTAATACTCGAGTAAACAGAAAATAGTATATTGTAAGATAATGATTCATTCTGATACTGCTAATTTTCATATTGTGAAATGAAAAATATTTTTTACATGAAATTTATAACTATATGTATGTCCAGCTATATTAAAGGTTTCACATCGGCATGAGAGACAATATGGTGTAAGCTCGTATAAATCTTTATTTTAAAAAGGTCCCAGTCTAAATTTTATTTTAAAAAGCTCATGAAATCTCGTGTCTGTCAATTTATATCCAAGGTCAAGTATCACAAAAATACATTTTTAACCGACTTCGAAAAAGGAGGTTCTATGTTCGGTTGTATGTATTTTTTTTTTTATGTATGTTAATCGATATCTCCGTCAGTTGTGAACCGATTTTAATGATTTTGTTTTTGTTTGATTCGGCTATACTCCAAGGTGGTCCCATATAAATCAACTCAATTCAACCCCTAAGGGGGTTAAATATCGTTTATGTGATTGAACCCAGTTCGTGTCTACGTATTTTCGTGTACTTGAAACCGATTTCAACAATTTTATTTGAAATTTGATAACTGGGAACGGTGTTCTTGAAATTTAAAAAAAATCCAACCATAAGGGTTGAAAATAAAGGGATGAATAAAGCTTATATGAATAAATGAACTTCCCCATAAGCTAATTTTAATGAAAACTTGGAACAACCTGTTGTAATGATAAGAATATCAATTAATCAATCCTGAGTTGATCATGAAAATGAAGAATGGAACTCCTCAACGGCTTACAGCAGCTATCTTGTGTTTGGGTACATAAGACTCGTTTGAGGAGGACTTACATATGGGGTTATGACTGTTGAGGCAATTTCCGTGAAACGGACATTAGGAAAGATGAGGTTCTGAAATTCGTTCACAATCAACCTAATTTGACCAGTTGGATCCAGTACGGTGTAATATCATGTTTGTTTGACAAGTTATGAACTTATTTTATAATTAATTAGAACCAGATAAATATATTTCATCCACGGCGGTCATCTCACTCCACCCCTTCTTGCGGGGGCGGACGAGGAAACTTGACAAGGCGATGCCTTTTAAAGTGGCTTATCCTTCGAGACCCGTTAAAACGGGCCTGTCCTTTGGTTGCATTAAATGCATTGAGGTGATTAGGTAACGGCGGCAAATGGTGTCATCGGAATCTGTGTTTTTGGCATCTGTGCGTGGGTGGATGAAGTGCCACTAATCTTCATCAGGCCTTCTATTTATTGCGTTCTTCAGAACGCGGGGTTTTCTTGTTTCGTCCTCTAGGGCATCTTTGCGTGGGAGGGTTGTTGGCGGGTGCCATCAGGCTACCTGTTGCCGACTCCTCGACGTTCACATGTGTTTGCGTCACAGGCGCCTTCGCTTTACCGGTATCACCTGACCGGGCGGCGGTGCCTGCTCTGCGGTTTCTGAATTCCCTCCTGTATACCGGACATGCAGTCGAATTGTTGGAGGGGTGGGCGCCCCCGCAATTACTGCAGGTTGGCGGTTCTTCCTTGGGGCGCTTACATTGATGCGCGAAGTGTGGGCCTCCGCATCGCACGCATGCGACGGGGCGGTGGCAGTTGTGGGAAGAGTGCCGGAACTGCTGGCACCTGTGGCATTGTGCCGGGCCTCTCTTCCCACGCCACCCTTCAATCGTCACGCTCATGAAGGCTACTTCTTTGATTGCGTAGATTCTGAAGTGAGTGTTATCAGGCAATCTTTTCAGAGAGCAGAAGGAGATGCTCCCCTGTCTTCCTCTTCTCCCTTTTATTTCCCGGACGCATTCCGGGTGCAGTCCTTTATCCCGGAGCTCTTTGATTATGTCGTCTGGGTTAGATTCTTCTGGAAGGCCGCGTATTGCGACCTTGAGGCTTCGTTCAGAGGGGAGTGAGTAAGTAAACCAACTCACTCCCTCGTCTCGCTCTAAGCCGGCGAGGTAATCTGTGAGCATACGACTCTCCTCTAAATCCGTCGGGATGAATCGTATTCCTTTCCCGTACGGTCGGGCATTCGGCGCGCGTCCCAGCTTCTCCACCAGATGTTTGAGGTGTTCTGCCCATCTGGGCAGGCGCTCCACGACTATCGGGGGAAGGCGCTGCCGAGGTAGCGTGCTTGCTGGTTGCGGAAGTTCAATAGCCGTGCTTTCTTGCTCGGCTTGTGGTTCAGGGCTGCTCTCGGCGGGGGATGGGGGGGCGGACCATCTCACGCCGCCTTCAATCTCGATCTTCTTGAGGTAATCGCGAATGATCCGGTCTTCCTTGTGGCTTGTCGGAAAGAAATTGAAGACTCCTTTGACAAGTCTTGCTGGCGGCTGACGGACTTCTAATAGTTCCGCTAGTTTCAAGAAGTGCATATGCCATTGAGGTAGATGATGCACAACTATCGTCGGGAAGCTTTGTGGCGCTGGCATCGCGGTTTGTTGTTCCTGAGGCTTCGTTGTTACGCGCGAGCGCGCGGGTGTTGCGGGGGCGTGTGCGGGCTGATCCCGATCAGCCCTACGCGGCGGAGCGGACGCAGGTGCTACGGGCACCTGCGTCGCTGGGGTAACGGCAGCGGAATCGCGTGACGGAAACCGTTGCGTCGGTTCGACCGTCCTGGGCTTCTTAGTTTCTAGAGACCGGGCGTCTGGCGGGGTTTGCGCGTACGCGGTTGTCGCGGCGAGCCCAGCCTCGGGCTCGCTGCGCTTCCGGCGCAGCGCTCTACCGAGGGGGCTGTCCTGATCGTCTCGTATCGGAGGTAGAGTGATACTTCCCACAGTTATCACATCTAACATCGCCGATGCATCTTCGACGGAAGGCTTCCTGCCGTGTCTCGCGTTCTCAAGGAGGCGCAGAAACAGCGCCATCCAGCGGGTCATCCCCTCCGACAGCGCCCCATCTACAATTAGCTGGGCGAGAGTGAGTATATCACTCTCGTACGCGTCTGCCGGGGTTGACGGCCCTCCGGACGGCCTTTGTAGCGTCTCCGAGGTCCGCGATAACGGCGTGGGTGGCTTCTGCTGCGGCACAGGCGAAGCGGTGCGGAGTCCAGTTGGGATTGCGGAGGTCGTCATTGTAGAAGCGGCGGGTTCCGTAGGCATGCTTAGTGTTATATGTCCCGACAGAGTCGGAGACATATTGGCATCTCGTTTCATCGAGGCGGCGGGTTCCGTAGGCAGGCTAGGTGTTGAATGCCCCGACAGAGTCGGAGGCATAGTGGCATCTCTTTTCTTCATAGAGCGTCGACTCGACGTAGTCGACGCGGCGGCACTAGTGCGGCGCATCGTCGCGCAGGACAGAGCGGTATCGCGGAAATCTTGTGGGTGTCCTCGAGCGCACTTGACGACGGAGCACGTCCATAAATATATTTATATACACTAAAAATAGAAAAATAAAAATTTTTAGAAAAAAAAATTGAACCGACTTCGATATCAAAACCCATACGGCACTGAAAAGCGAAAAATATATACATTATTAATTCAACCAAATAAAATAAAATATGAATATTTGCGCTACCTAATAATATATTGGAAGTCGGTGCCAACCTAAATTTCTAATTTGTTGTAGGTATAAAAAAGTATATTACACTATACAAATAGACGCGAGAGTGGACCTAAACGTTGTATGTAGATGATATGAAATATTGTTGGCACCGATTCCGATTTTTTTTTTCTCGAACTGACTACGCTATTGACCTAGCAAGGTCTTAACAGCTTCACCGGACTACTAAGGCGAGCGTTTAAGGCACTCAGCCGATTTTATATTGGCAACCAGCTCAAGGGTGCACGGCACACCTCGGCTTGGCTGTTGCCCGTTGCATGCAAAAATCGCGACCTAACTTAGCTAACCTAGCCAACTATTCATATATGTTTGAGTTGTTGAAACGTATATGTGTACCAAGCATATCCGCCTCAACAACTCTTCCATATATTTTTGTCGAAAATTTGGAGAGTTTTTCAGTTCGATAAGGGAAAAAATTTAACAAAAATAACCCTTCCACCAAGATGTGTAGCGTGTAAGCGTGCACGTGTGTGGAGGTGATCGTGTAGTGTTGTAGCAGTGATGTATGGGTGTGTCACCGTATCGCGCAAGCAACGCACTCAAGGGCTCCCTACCGAGGGATCGAACCTAGGCTTGAGCCGCTGCCGTGGGAGGCCTAATCGGGTGTGCGGGAGCGAAATTAACCCCCAGACCGCGGCGGCGCGATCTGTGGTTACGCGGGCGTGGGCGTGAGCACGCTCTGTTACGAGGGACAGGCTGGTACTGATCGTTCGCTGACGTGATATCGTCGGGAGGGTCGGTGAAAATGTGTCGCGGACGTCTTTTATAACGCCCAGCGTTGGGCACAGGTTCGTAATTTGCGGCGGATACCACTAACGGACTGGGATGAATCGCGGCTCGCTCAAAATAGCTATTTGTAAGTGATTTTATATACGCCCAGATAGACGGCATCTCCAGGTCCCTGTGGAGATCCGCCTTCCGGACGAACCAAGGAGCACCGGTGATTTTACGCAGAGCTCGGGTCTGCAAAACCTGAAGCGTATCTAGATTCTTCGCGTGGGCGAAAACCGGACAACAAACCGATTTCGAATATATTATTAGGTAGTGCAAATATTCATATTTTATTTTATTTGGTTGAATTAATAATGTATTTATTTTTCGCTTTTCAGTGCCGTATGGGTTTTGATATCGAAGTCGGTTCAATATTTTTGTAAAAATTTTTGCAAATAACCCTCTTCTGATAGGTTTAAAATTATTTGCATTTTGCATGTATAATGTAGGGAACAAAATTCTCTCCAACTTTATGTTAAAAGTTTTTTTTCTACGTTTAACGATTTTTGACTTACACGAACAAGAGCACGCAATGTATTTATATCATATACGTAAGGTAACGTAACGTATAGCTATACATAAGGTATTTATAGCATAATGTGAAGTCAATCGTTAGTCCAGATAAATGCATTATAAAGTATATATATATATATATAATTATTATATTTATACATTGCATTTTAGTGCAAGTCACGTTACTATCATTAGTATGTAAAGTCACTGCTAAACATGTTTATCTTCTATGAAAAAAAAAATGTTTTTTTTTTTAGATAATTATTATTTGGGGAATTAAGACATTTAGATCTCCAAATTTGAAAAACATGGTTCAGAATTTGGGAAATTTGGACAAATTACATTGATACTGCTGCTAATTAGGCTGTGGTCATAACACTTATTCACAGACTAGTTTATCTATACGGCTAATAGTTTGTATAAAACTTTAAATCCCTTATCATCGTATATAGGGATGTGAGATTAATGGAAAAAAATTGATAAAATAAAAATCGATGTATATTTTACCAATATAAATCAATTTGTTAAAAAACGACTTTAATTTTTTTTTATATATCAAAAGGAGGCAAACAAACTGGTGGGTCACGTGATGTTAAGTGATCACCACCGTCCATAGACAATAGTGACATCAGGGACGTCGCAAGTGCGTTGCCACCCTGTATATGGAAGAAGAGGGAGGGGAAGGAAAGGGAAAACAGGAAAGAGGAAGGGACGTGGGCCTCCGGCTCTCTCACTGACCGAACGAAACACAACAATGCAAGCACTGTTATTTCACCTCGGTTATCTGTGAGAGGGATGGTACTACCCCGGAGGAGCCGACCCATTCATGCTGAAACCAAAAATAGCTTCAGCGGGGCTCTACCACCTACCTAAAAATAAATTATCGATTTCTGCAAAAAAATCGTTTTTTTCTATTATTCATAAATGTACATGCTTTTCATATTCAAATATTAACCTAAGATATTCATATTCACAATTTATCGGATTAACAATCAAATAAAATGTAATGAATAAAAAAATAATTAATTCAAAACTAAAATCAAAACGAAAGCTTTTAAGTATTTATATAGATATCGTAGTACTAGTTCTTAGTATGTACCCGCGAAAACACCGCCCGGACGGGTAAATGTGAAACTTTCAGGGTAAAAAATAAGGAAATAAAATATCATAATTGATACAAATTTTCAATACTATTAAACATTTTATTATAATAAGAATGAAGTGATAAGTATTCCAAAAAAATGAAAACCTGTCAAAATGTCTCAAAAACTAAAATATAAATCAATGTTTATATTCTACATGTTGTTTTCAATTTGTTGTATCACTACAAGTATTTTATTATTCTTCGAATAGTATACGCATATTGCTGTGGTATTTTCCTTTTTCGTTATAAAATACTTAAGCACGCCACTTTTAGATGTTTTCCGGTTAGAGGAAACATTTATTGTTTACTAAAGACTATATTATCTCACTCTTAATTTGTAGAAAATAATGAACTAACTTCGAATTTTTTTCATGCGTTGCATAAATAGCGTTGTTCTTGAAAATCGATTTAAACGTGTAATTTATATAATCGATTAATTAAAATTGATTATTACTGTTATACAAATCGATTATTTTGAAAATTTTAATCGTATATAGAGAATTTTTTTCTCGATCTGACTACGCTATTGACTTAGCAATGTCTTAACAGCTTCACCGGACTACAACATATAGAGAAACAATTTTGCCTCTCTACATCTATCACTATATGCTTATCTATGAATGAAACATCGGTTATATAAAACATTTATATTTTCTCGTTGAAAATATTAATGTCAAGATAATTGATGTTTATGCTCGATATATCGATGTTTTAGAAAAAAAAAGAATGTGGTGTCGTGGGACACCAGGTAGGAACGAAGTTCCTTCGGCTAATGAATAAAAAAAAATCTTGCTCATTTTTATGTAATCGTTATTAAAATTATCAATTAAAATAACAAAATATGTCTCTTTATTTTTGTTTGACATATTAAAATTACATAGAAATAAATAATTACAAAAAAGGAGAAAGAGAAAGGTATTATACACTACTCGCTTGTGTATACGACTGTCGCGCCTGCGCACGTCCTTTTTCCACGCACTTTTCGTTACGGTTTTACTATCACATTTTTTTCAGTTCAGTCGCGCAGCAAAATCTCTATCTCCTCCAAGTCTGCCGTAAGGAACTCCGTTCTAAAAATCTGCCGGAAGTCACTAAATGCTTCATAGTAACAATAATAATGTGGAAATAATATATTGCAAGTACTTCACTGTGATAAAACTAACAAAAGGCTTTTGTTGGATTAGTTATAACAAATTTTAGTCACGCTATAACTCTTCTTGCTGTTTTCAGTTTGCTCGACCCTCCGCTAGGAGTAATATTATTCTGTGGCTCGACCCCGAGATCGAACGTCATTCTGGTAGGGAAATTCCAAAAACAACATCAGCAATTCATATTGTTACCAGTAATTACAATTAAATAAGTACCAAAATACTTAAACATTTTCAATATTCAATTTGTTGCTAGAAGTCGCTAATTTTTTTTAAGTCGCTAGATTGAAAAAAAAGTCGTTAAACATGTTTAAAATCCGCTAGATCTAGCGACAAAGTCGCTATAACGCCAACAGTGCATTTGTGTCCTTACGTGTGACTGAAAAAGCGAGTGGGTAGGGCGCCATAACATATGGCGCTTCACATCACAAAACACATAGAAAAAAATCGAAGAGTCTATTCTTTACTCCGTAACAAAACACTGTTCGTATAGAACGATGTTAATTGTTCAACATCGATGTATCGTTTGCGTTCCTATGCTTATCACGGATAGTTGAATAGTTTATTGTGTTTTATATTATGTAATCCCTAGATAAAATATTATAATATATTGTACCCTGTGATAGAGATGATCTATATTAGAAAAACATAGATGTTGATATCGATGTCAACATCGGTACAAAAATATTGATGTACGTTTAACATCGATATCTGAAAACATCGATGTTGTCTGTAAAAAAACAAACTTTATCGATTGTTTTCCACATTGTCAGTTGCTTTGCTGGTACAGGAGGTTGCCAGCGACGTAAAAAAAAATGCAAAGAAATTACTTCGTACAACTTACAAATTTGATAATTATCTAGTCTCTATTTTATTCCATAACATCGATGTTATTGAAATCAAAACATCGATTTGTCAACGTTATCGATATCAAAACATCGATGTTTTTAGCTACACATCGTTGTTTCTTCAACATCGAGGTTTCCTACTGTTTTAGGGATGAGCGATAATGTCTGACTACATCGATATTTTTGCCAGTAATTATCTGTAAAATCAGAGGTCAGCGACGAAAAAAAAGGACATTCAAAGAAACACTATTCGAACGGCTTACAAAATGATAATTTTCTAGCCTCTAGGTAGTACATGCAACGTTCTGATAACGTCGATGTTTTGATATCGATGTTATCGAAATCAAAACATCATTGTGTCGATATTGCCGATATCATAATATCGATGTTTTTCGGCTAAACATCGATGTATATCGAGCATCCCTACTTGTGTAGAGTGCTAGGAGTAATATTATTCTGTGGTAGAGTAAGTCTGTGCTAGACATGGGTAACTCAGCAAAAATCCTTGCGCTAACTCAGTAACTCAGGCGCAGTTAACTGCGCCGGCTCATTGCGCTAACTCAAAATTGCGCCATGGCGAAATAACAACAAAATGAAAACAAGCCGAGTAAGCAACCTTATGCGCCCCATCTGCACGCCGTGCACACAGGTTCTTAGTACAAATAACGTGCAAACTGTGTTGGCTCACTATTCGCTTATCGAATGAGTGAAAGAATGAATAATATCGTTCATGATGACATTTGATTGTGTTCATTCATGTATTATGTGTATGGCATGTCTGAAAATGAAGTATTTCAAAGAATTTATGCCTTTGTTACCTCACTTCACTTTAGAACACAAGATAACAACACTTTTGTACAGTAAACACAATAACAAATTAAAATAAATCAACCATGTGTTTCTTTCAACCAATCCCCACAGAATCGATTATAATTCATTCGTTTTGATTTCCGAACGTAAACATTTCCATTTTTTTTTTTTCAAATTGACTATGTTATTGGCCTGACGGGTCTTCACAGCTTTACCGTACTAAACATTTTCAATCATTTGTTTTACACACAGTTGCCAACTCGGACCCCGTCAAAATAAAACCTTATGGCCAAAACACTGGTTGGATTCCATGCCATGCCATGCTATGGTATTTCTGGGAACGAATCAGTGGATTCTTGCGCAAAGAATGCAGTCCAATCTGGTTCCTTAAACTATTATAGAGTATATATGCAGAATATCTACGTCCTCTAGCTAAAACTAGGTTATTGGATGCATTGCAAAAGGATTGGAATTTTTCCAGAAAATATAAGGTCAAATCTTACGGTGCTATCCAAAATGGAGTTCTCAAAAACCCATGATTTTTTAGTTGCCCATATCTAAGTAAGGCCGTTACTTCCATGATCTGTTATCTTCGTCTAGATCATACTTGTACACCAGTGCATATGTTAAATTAAGGATTAGGGACCATTCTGCCTGCGAATACGGCCTAGGCGACGATTCTCCAGATCATATATTCTTTAATTGTTCGAGAAACAGGCTATTTCTTTTTGATGTCTTCCTTCCTTATATTCTCCGTCCCACTAACCCTAGGTGCCTTTAGTGAATAATAGCCCTTTTATTTTACTTGTCTTGTCATTATTTACTAAAATTAACAAAATCAAACTTTAATCAGATTGTCGATTTCTTATTTGTATATTTGTGAGAAACAGACAATAATTTGGTTTGAACACTAATTATCTTTGTTTTCGAATTTCCTTTTTTAATCAACCTCCTTCGTTTATGACACTATCTGCCACAGACAGCGCTCATTCTGTGTCTACATGACATTGGTGGAATTGTGTATTGTTTACACACGGTGCCATACTTTAAAGATCGAGAAGAAAAAGTATATTCAAATCTAGAAAATAAAGATACTTTACATTTCACAGAGTCGCTGTTTATAAAAATTATATTCGAATATCGCGACCCTGCGCTGTGCGCCAACTCATTTTGAAAAAGTGAGTTAACACATCCAGCGCAGTGAACTGAGTTGGCGCAGCGCAGTGTTACACACTCCGCTAGGAGTAATATTATTCTGTGGTTACACATCTCTAGTCTGTGCGAGTGTTGTATTGTATATTTCTTGTTCACGATAAGATGTGATAATGATTCTTTGTTTAAATGTTATATAAACCAAGGTTTATAAATCTATAATATATGCTACAATGCTAGTATGTTACAAATGCTTCGGACACGCAAGAACTTTTCTTTCAAAAAATGTATGTAAAATTGATAAACGCTTCTATTACAAATCGCCAGTATATTCACCTAGTACAAAGATATTGGGGATCGAAACATCATGTGATGATACAGGTTGTGCTGTTGTAAACGGGGTAGGCAACATTTTAGGAGAGTCATTATTCTCTCAAAATGCTATACACGTCAGATATGGCGGGGTAAATCCTGTTGTAGCCCACGAGTTACATCGTCAAAATATAGAATTAGCGGCAAATGAAGCCTTAAAACAAGCAAATTTACATATGACAGATATAGATGCCGTTGCTGTTACAACTAAACCAGGATTACTCATCAGTTTACAGGTCGGAGTGAAATTTGCTAATTATTTAGCTCGAATTTACAAGAAACCATTGATTCCCATTCATCATATGGAAGCCCACGCCCTTACAGTGAGAATAATCCAACAAGTTCCATTCCCATATATAGTTTTATTAGTTTCAGGGGGTCATAGTATATTAGCTGTTGTTAAAGATGTCAATAATTTCATTTTACTTGGTGAATCACTAGACAATGCACCAGGAGAAGTCTTAGATAAAGTGGCACGAAGGATGAAATTAAAAAATATTCCAGAATTCGCAAAAATGGCAGGTGGCAGAGCTGTAGAACTGGCAGCGAATAATGCAAAAAATATTGATCTATTTAAATTTCCCTTGTCTTTAGCCAGAAATAGAGACTGCAATTTCAGTTTTAGTGGGCTCAAAGATTCATTAGTTCGTAAGTTACTACAAAAGGAAACAGAACATGGAATAGTAGGTGATGGTATCATACCAGAGTTTAAAGAATTGTGTGCAGCGTTTCAGGTTGCCATAGCAGAACATTTAGTACACCGAACTGAAAGAGCAATATTGTTTTGTGAAAAAATGAATATAGTTGACAAAAATAATAGGAATATTGTTGTCTCCGGTGGTGTTGCATGTAATAATTTTATTTTCAAATCTATTGAGTCTTTATCGAAAAAACTGGGTTATAATACTTATAGACCACCACCAAATTTGTGCACTGATAATGGAATTATGATAGCTTGGAATGGAATGGAAAAGTTGAAGGAAGGATGTAGTGTTGTGTTTAAAATTAATCATGAAGATATTGAACCAAAGGCTCCTGTAGGCAAAAACTTTATTTCTCAAGTAAAAGCTGCTCATATTCCAGTAAAAGTGACAAGATTAAAAACATTGTATAAAGATTAATGTAGTTTATTACATTTTTACAAATGCTAAATTTTGTGGATTGAATTTATTTTATTTAACATAGTTATAATTAAACTCAAGGTACAATTCATTTTTCTCTATAGAATTTGTATGTTAACTCCTGATACCCCATAAATATGTTTTTATTCATAGGCATATTTGGTAGTATGGACATAGTGTAAATGTTTAACTATCATGGTACTTTACTATTTTAAATTATTAAGGAAGTAAAATATTTTTAAAAGTTAATACATTTTAAATAATATTTATCAAAATACTAGAATCTCGTATCGTATATTATATGAGTATACAAAAGAGTGTTAGAGACAGAAACAATTATTTAGAAAATGAAATAAATTAAATCTGAAACTGTATATTAAAGCTCTACTATAATTCAATTAAATACATGTAGACATTCATGTTGTTGATGATTTAATCTTCTTTTACTTTGTAGCAGCCTTTTGCAGATCTGGAAATGATTAAAACACTATTATATTTTCCATAACTCTTATATTTTGGTAGTATTAACTATTCAAATAAAAAAGAAAACAAGACTTCACAGACATTCATGTTACTATTATTTTATTAAGTCAGTTATTACTTATCTATCTTACTATATTATAAAACACATATTTTTTTTATTATACATATCATGCAACACATTTCTCAAGAACTTGCGAGTTTTAAAAACTGAACATGTCATACATTACTTGTATTGGCCTATATTATTGGTTAATTATGAGCTGAAATAAATTTTCTTGTAGTACAATCTATAAAACTACAAGAGTCAAGTCTTATCATTATAAATAATTAAAAAACAAAATCCTTTGGCACTTCACTTTGATTGTTATACACTCAAAAACTACTGAACAGATTTTCATGATATTTTCACTACTAAAGTGATTAATGAGGAACATTTAGGTATATATTACGGTTTTTATTATCAGGGCAGGGCAGCGTCCACTGAGCCCGCTACTTATGTATAATTATAAAAATATTCTTTGCAATATATTTAAAATAATAAACAGCTAGAGTGCTGTAATGCTATTAAAGAGTTAGTTAACTAATTTGTTAGAATTAATAAAGAAAAACTTCAATAGTAATTATTATTATCAATAAATCTCAGAAAAGCATTTGACTATATATTATAATGTGAGTAAATATGCATGTTAGTAGTTACTTCCACTTATCTATTTCTAAACAAATCTAAAATAACACACACTTTTTAATAAGCCTAACTTACACCATTTTACTCCTTTTCATCTGAAAAATTAATAATAATGTATCAAATTGTAATAAATAATGTGACCTTGGAACAGTATTTTCTTAATACACTCAATACTGTACACCTTATCCCACTAAACAAACATAAATATGCTTTCTATTGTTTACAAATGACTATTTAAAAAATACTATGATAAGCATAACATAGATACCTACCACACAGGGTCATTATGAAAGTTTCTCAGATATTTATTTTATTTAATCTTTTCACCTATAAATCCAATTATGATTGATACCAGAATTAACTTTATGTGATTTCATTTTTCTATTGAATCTAGGATTACAACAATTAAATAATGATTGAAAATTTAGTTCAATTCAAACAAAAGTAACATAAGAAAATGGTGATATCCCAAATTTACAAAATGTAAACTTTTGTTTTTCTTATCTAAACATTTTTCTGAGATAACAAGTATTACTTATGTGAAGATTTGATATCATTAATTCCTACAACCATAATTACTTTAGAAATAATAATTTCGAATATTCCTACTTGTTTTTAATTTTAACAATTTGTAATCGCTTACATGTCATTATTTTTAATTGTGAGTTATAATGTGATAAAATAAGCAGTACTAAAACAAACCTCAAGATACTCCATTGTTATTTTTATATATAGACCCAATAGTTTAATATATATTTATTGATAATTTATATATTTTCCCCATACACATATTTATTATATCCGTAAATATCATATACATAACATTATAATTTATAAAGTAAATGTATTAAGATAGTATTGAATTTTTATAAAAGGTTCGAGTATCCAAATAAAAAAAGCTATACTTACGCGCTGGCCTGCCGTTGGCCCAAGGAGTAATTCGAACATGGGATTCATCTCGTTTCAGAGCTTCAGCACGAAATTCGGGCTTCAAGGCGCGCCGTAGAACTTTAGCGGCAACATTAGAGTAGTTTATGTAACTAGAATTTATAACCTCAGTTAGATTTAGATTAACCAGAAATAAGCAAATTATATCTGTTTACAAAAACATTACACTTACTTAAGACCAGCTTGTCTCCATGCACTCATTTTGAATGATTATTGAAACCCCGCAAAGTGCCTATCGAGCTTTAAAATTGAATTCCGAATCTAAATTTTGATCCACTCTTGAAGATTTGAATGACGTAACAAGTAACTAGGGATGATATATCTAATAATTATCGATATATTATTATATCTCTTTAAAGTTATCGATTACTAAATACGATAATTAACTTAACAAAACTATGGTGTTTGAAGTTTTCAATAGAAATGTAAAAAAGAGAAAATTACAAAAATGATATCGAATGAGAATTGAAAAAATTGATTACGAATATAGTAATAGCTTTAGCTAATTAACAGATATTGCCGCAGTAATGAAATGTTAGAAAACTTTTACCTAATCTGACCCGTTCACTACAATTTAGTTACACTCATTTTGTATTACATTTTGCTGTTTTGTATTGCTCTAAATTGCATCGAATGTTGCACGGGATACAGGTAAATAAATAAATATGCAAGTTTAAATAAAAAATAATTCATAAATTTTTTGGTTTATGTAGAATTACAGTATGTAATCCCAATAAATTATCTGTTAATATACATTTTATTCTATTAATATTTTTAGTTCTTATTAAAAAACTACTACTGTCTATTGTACAAGAATCGAAGTTATCACATTTCTTTCTATGTGCAAATATTATAGCATTCGATAATTTGCACTATAACACTTCCATGATTATAACAAATGGAAATTAATCATAATAATTATATAATGTAACTATACGGAAACAGTGTTACCAGATTACTTCATTATCGGTTGTGTGAAAATAAAAGTAATATAAGAATTTACTAATTAAAAAAATAATAGTACATATTACTTTCTAATTGATATATTCATTTAAGTAAAATGCGTGCTGACTCAAAATCATGACAAACTTATTTAAATCTAAGAATGTATTTTAATTTAAAATTCTTATTTTGCCAAGGCATCTGTTTGACAGCCTTGAGTTTTACTGTCAAGTTCTGTATGTTAGTTTATTGAGTGAATGGCGAATATGCAGATTGCAGTTATTTTATAGACTCGTGGAGTGATTATGAATTTAAATAGGATTTTAAAGTTTGAATCATAAATTATAGGCATCATTTTTATTAATTTTTTAATTCATGTCTCATTATTGTAACCAATAACTATCATAAGAGTTACTTGGGAAGGTAATTATTATTATACTACTAAACTATACGAAACTCAATTCATCGAGTTGGCATTTTATTTTCCTATGTACTTGGTCTGTTTCTTCTCGTTTATTGTATAACATAGGAGTAAAATATTAATATTGTAATATTATATGGTTTGATAAATGGCAAGCTAAAATCATATTAGTACATAGTAAAAAAAAGGTACATCTTGTTATAATAGCTGATATTTTTCAGGATAGTTATTCCTTTAAAACATGGAAGCAGCTGATCACCTTCTTCAAAGTGGAAAAGTAAGAGCGGACAGTGATTTGGGTGAAGATAAATTATTATTGAAGCCTAATGCAACAAAAACAAAATGTGATATTGTGAATGAGTGCCAGATGTTCATAAAAGCTGAAGATGGAAGTGGTGATGCACAGGTCAAGTCCACTGATAATCTAAAACAAGGCGAAAATGGTAATATTATTTTACTAACATACAGTAACCAAGTGTATGGTTATTACATGTGCTTAAATGTTTCTGTAATTGTGTCA
Organism: Antheraea mylitta; assembly: GCA_014332785.1. Lineage (NCBI taxonomy): Eukaryota > Metazoa > Arthropoda > Insecta > Lepidoptera > Saturniidae > Antheraea > Antheraea mylitta. The sequence continues at coordinate 3,627,557 of JACEII010000019.1, forward strand.
ATAATGATATTCACTAGGAATAGATTAAGATCCTATAGATTTTTTATATTGACGTAATTAATATCTGTTCCAAAATGAAATAAATGTTTATTGTGTACAACTCACAACTTCGAAAAATACAAAGTAATTTCCCACAATTATATATAGGTAGTTGATAAACTTTCAAATTTAAATAAATCATTCTTAATTGTTATCTTGATTATATGATTCATCTTTTTAAAATGAATATACAAATTTATTGAATCTCGCTTTCATACTAACAGATGTCTACTTTTCACATCTCGCAGGATGTTTGGCTCTTTTGATCTGTCCGGCTGATAAAATATAGTTTTGTAATAGTTATCTAAATAACATATTGATAAGTCAACCATTTTAAAATAAGTAACATTTATTCATTCTTCTTTCTGCTTCAAGGCGTCTGACAGTAGTTATGGCCCTCAGAAAGCATTTAGCAATACTAGATCCTACTTTAGAATGATATTATACTATGTATAAAAATTTACCTTTTAAATTTAAGTAAAGTAGTTCTCATTTTTAATCGCCTTTCTCACCTGGTATATGTACAATGACCCCCAGATTCAAACTGTTAGTAAGTGTTAAAAGTACATGAAAAAGTATTAGAACATAAGGTTTCATATATTTAAAAATAAGTTGTGTCTGGCAGCTCTGGATTTTTGGACAAGAAACAATTAAGTTGTAAATTTTCAGAGAATGACAAGTTTGTGGCTTCCACCTCTGACCAGAAGAAAGAAAGTCCATCAGAAAACCAAGTTGTTGATTCCAATCCGGAATGTGATATGGAGGGTAAGATTTACTGAACATTACTCATTTCCATTGAATAAACAGGTGTACCAATTTCCTTACTTTTTGGTTTAATACTTTTTTCTCAATTGCCAGATAGAAAATACATACCGAGGTCTAAAAATGTTTACATAACAAGCTTAATTAGCTAGATTCATATTGTTGCAGCTAAGGCAACAGCCCAAGCTGAGGTTTAGCCAGTCTGGCACCCTTGAGCTTGTGGCCATATCTTAAGCTGTCATTCTAATAAGTTTCTATGAATCTGTAAAAAACCATAAAGTTAACAGCATATTGTCAGTTAAAAACAATTTCCCTTGGTTTAGAGTTATTTTGTAATGAAATGAATTGGTTAAATATAAACAAACAATGCCATTGTAAAATCTTGCATATCAGCATATGCTTATGATAGAAAATTTAGACACTTTTGTTGCACAATTGTTTAGTGTGGGATAATTCACATGGTAGAAGTTGAACTATTGTTTGATTACTTTGTATATTGTCACTATTGTTAGTTAATTGTTCTATATAAAGAGAAAGCCTAAATGAATGCCAGAGATATCTTCTTATATATATATATATTTTAACATATTGTGGTTTAAGAATAAACTGTGCATAGTTTTAAATTACTATTAATTTAGTATGGTATAAATTGGAATATACACTTGTTTCAATATTTGTCCATCAATTACATTACATTAAAACAGTTGGATTGATTCTTATTAAAGTTGGTACAAAAGTTGATTACATCATCATATTGGACATGGGATACATTTTTATGGTGAATAAGCAAGAGTTGCTAAAATAATATAAATTAACCAATAGAAAGGTTCTACATAAATATATGTCTTTTAAGACATATTATGTAGGTTGCAATCATAACTAATAAACCACAACCAAATATTATGCTTTGATGATGTTTTAGCAATAGGTTAAATATGGCTCATTAACAAAAAATGTTGGCCTGAGCATTGGGTTACTATTGGGTAACTGGCATAAAGTTACAGTGCTTGCATTGTTGCGTTTTTTTTGGTCAGAAAGAGAACCGGAGGCCCACCTTTCCCCTCTCCTCTCCTCTTTCCTCCCTGTGACCCCCATGGTGTTGCAAGTGTCTATAAACAGTGGTGATCACTTAACAACAGATGACCCACTAGTTTGTTTGCTTCCTATGATATAATATAAAAAAAATTCAATGATTATACCTTCAGTGCTGCCTGCTGACAATGTTCATTTGAGGGATTTATTTTTTCAACTATTGGCCTAGAAAGGCATTCAGTGGACTACACATTTGAGAGTTACCTGTATACTACATGGTGAAAATGAATGAAAACATCCATGTCTACTTTGGATTGAGATAAAACTAATGGATGTTTTAGGTATCCCTGAATTACCATTAGATGAAGGATTACCCAGCACTGTCACAGTTCTAGATGCTCCCGATGGTGGAAAAATATATGTTGTAGGCACAGCTCATTTTAGTTTGCAGTCTCAAGAAGATGTATCCAGGGTATGTAAATCATCAGGATATCATTTGATAATATTCTCTCAAAAATTGAAACTTTAGTTCTTTGACTAATAGTTTATAGCATTTGACCACAATTTTAACTTATGGAAATTCATTAAGTTATTAAATGATTAGAGAGAATTAATTTGCGAATGCAGTTGCTAGAATATAGGTGCTTGGTGAAAGATTTGAAATATAATACGAAAAAAAGATATAAACGATATGCGACTTAGTACCTCAGCGGCAATGACTCAGGCGCTGAGTGGCCATATATAATTGAGCCATAATTTACTAAAAATTCATATTAATTTTATTAAAAATGATGTGTCCCCATATCTTATGCTATATTTTTTTAAGCAGTTTAGTCTACTATTCCTGCTAACTGTAAATCAATAATCCAAATAATTATAGTTTTATTATGACAACTGAATCTGAACTGATAACTAAAATACATTATTTATTAAATTTAGTTAGTTACTCTGTAGAAAGTCACTATAACTTTTTATTATTTCAGGTTATAAGGGAAGTAAAACCACATATTGTTATGGTTGAATTGTGTGAACAACGAACTAATATTCTGTTGTTAGACGAAGAAGTAATACTGAGGGAAGCAAAAAATATCAATATTAAAAAGATCAGGTTAGTTTTACATATAACTTATTCAAAATAAATTGATTTATATACATTATATATTTTCTAAAACTCATCTATGGACTATGTACTTGATCTAGTGGTATAATATTTCTTTTTTAGAGCAACAATGGCCCAGAATGGTGTTTTCAATGGTCTCATGTACATTTTGCTATTAAACATGTCCGCTCACATAACTAGGGAATTGGGAATGGCTCCTGGAGGGGAATTTCGACGGGCAATGGCTGAGGTATTATTTTTTTCAAATTTATTTTGATAACTTAATGGTATTATTGACTATGATGATGGAGATGATCGACTATGATTCTGACTTGCATAATGTGTGCCGATTGCAAAAGGGGCGTATCATAGCAGTTAAATAGGGCTTTATCTCAAAGGTCACATAAAAAAATTTTTGCCTCTGGAATTGTTTTTTAATTATAAATTTCTAAAACTCTTTATTTGTGACAAAGGTGGCAAAAGAACAAGTTTTTATTGTATTGATTTTCATACCTTTTTTCATCAATTTGAGGTGCGAATATCCAAATGTCTTCTGTTAGAGTTTATCTTCTGTGTAAAAGGAAGGTGTATGCATTTTCACCAACCATGTCTCAGCGGTTTTGCTTATGTGATGATATGTCAGTCAGTTATTCCGCATATAGATTATATTTTTATATATAAAAAGATAATTATTTGTATAACTTTCCTATGAAAATTTATTGTAGGCTAAGAAGATTCCTAATTGCATTGTTCAGCTCGGTGATAGAGCAATAGATATAACACTACACAGAGCCATAGCTTCATTGACATGGGGTCAGACTTTGCGTTTTGTATGGCATTTGCTTACATCTAACCAGAGTATTAGGTAAGTTTGTTTTTTGAGAAGACCCTAACTGATTTAGAGAAAGTAGGTTTTTTTTTCGAACTGACTATTCTATTCACCTAGCAAGGTCTTAACAGCTGCACCGGACTACAGTTAGTATATTATGTGATTGAATTTTCAGTTTATATTCATCTTCATTGTCGTTTAAATATAAATTATTGTCCTTAAAATCAATGTTATTTACATTTATTAATTAACCCATTTCGGTGCAATTAAAAAATGTATAGAATTTTTTTTAATGTACACATATCTATCTAATACCTTTAAACGAGCAATTCTCTCTATTTATGTATATTCATGATCTCGAAAACGGCGTCATCTATTTCCGTGAAACTTAGTATGTAGGTAGTTTCAGGTACGATAAATCGATCTAGCTAGATTTTATTTATAGAAAGCTTTTTTAACTGAGTTTTTAGGCAATTAAAAAATAGATCTAGAATATAAAGGTAAATTTCGCCACCGCTATCAAAACAGAAATAGCTTAGATGGCAATCGGTTGTTTCGAAAATCTGTCGAACCCCAGTTCGAATTCGAGTGTCAGCAGAAGAGATATTATTTTTTTGTTAAAAGATGGTAATTTTCCGATGTAAACCTAACAGTTTATCTTAATTTAAAAATGTTTTTAAAGAACCGTGCTAGACTTCGTCCAGGTACTCGTTAATTATACTGTACTTTCAATATATTGATTTTTGGTTTGACACTGATATATTAAGTAAAGTAACAGAACACGTATAAATAATATTACAGTATAGAAGAAGTGGAGAAGTGTAAACAAAAGAAAATGTTAGAAGACATGTTGGAAGAAATGGCCGGAGAGTTCCCAGCTCTGAAGCGGGTGTTTGTTGTTGAAAGGGACATGTATCTATGTCATTCGCTGCAGGTGGCAGCTCTTCAACCTCGTGAGTATTACTTAACTCTATTATTATTTTATATATTTCTTATGAGTATAATTAACAATATTTAATTATACAATCAATATTTGCAACTGACATTATTGCTTCACAGAAGAGTTTAGTTTAATCATGTTTCTTCTTATATTCAATTGTATCAAGTAATTGTCTTTACCATTTTTTTTTATTTATTTATTTATTTATTTATTTTTTTTTTTTCGGAATGTCTACGCTATTGACCCAGCAAGGTCTTAACAGCTTCACCGGACTACTAAGGCGAGCGCTTGAGGCACTCAGCCGATTTTATTTTGGCAACCAGCTCAAGGGTGCACGGCACACCTCGGCTTGGCTGTTGCCTGTTGCATGCAAAATCGCGACCTATCTTAGCTAACCTAGCTAACTATTCATATATGTATGAGTTGTTGAAACGTATATGTGTACCAAGCATACACGCCTCAACAACTCCTCCATATATTTATTATCGGAAAATTGAGAGTTTTTCAGTTCGATAAGGGAAAAAAGTAAACCCTTCCACTTTCATGTGTAAGCGTGTAGGCGTGCACGTGTGTGGGGGTGATCGTGTAGTGTTGTAGCAGTGATGTATATTTGT
>JACEII010000019.1:3648498-3675791 GCA_014332785.1 Antheraea mylitta
AATAAATTATTTTTGGTGAATACAATCTGTGATGCTACAAACATCAACATTTTTTTTAACTCTGTCGATATGTCTGTTTTTTTATTTGTTCCGGGTAATCTCCGAAACGACTGGACCTATTTGAATGTTTTTTTTTTCTTAGAAATGACTACGCTTAACAGCTTCACCGGACTACAAGTAATATTTGAACGGGAATTTTACGGGCAAATAAGTAACTAATTAGCTTTTTTATTTAATATTGTTCGATAATGTGTAGCTTCATATTTTCATTATTTTCTTATATAGTGTGAGCACTGAGGGTGATAAATAGTTTAAAATTCCAGTTATGTGGATGATCATAATTCCATCCCATTCGATACACTATTAGTATTCACATACATAATGTACACGTTACCTGTTACAGTAGATGATGTGCGTGTGATACAAATATTTCTGAAATAGTATTATTGTAATTTACACTTGATGTGTAATCACAATTTTAAATTTATTTAATATATTAAAAAAACGCGTGCAAAGCCGCGGGTAACAGCTAGTATATATATACATTTATTTATATCAATTTCTACCCCTTCCTATTTTCATCTCCACATTACGACGTTTCACTTCTTCTGCGCGGAGTGACTTCACGCACCATTTTTTTGTATACACACATCAAAAAAGTCTAAGCAACATGCGTGATATTATAAATTTTACCACTTATATTAATTAATTTCTAAGTATTTACTCAAACAAAGTGTGTAGGTAAGTAAACTTTCTTATTATTGAAGATATACTGACTGGTTGTAAAAAAAAAAATTGATTGTGTTTTGTTTTTTCATAAAATTCAAATGACTGCGAATTTGTTTGAATTTAAGTGCGTTAGCTACGTTTAGTCTTGATTTTATAATTTTACCAACCATTTAAATAAAGTTAGCGACAAAATTGAATTGTTAGATATTCATTACATCATGAAGCGACGTCATTTCATGGCAGATGAAATGCAAAGAGCTGTAGGGATGTTGCAAAGGGGGAAGTAATCAATCTCAGGTACCCCGACATTTTGGCATTCATAGAAGTGTTATTTGTCGTCTTTGGCAGCGCTACAATAATACAGGAGAACCCGCTGAACAGCATCCAGGCCGTAAAAGGAGTACAACCACTCGGCAAGACCGGTACATACAACTGAATGCAAGATGCCAGCCGATGTTAACCGCTCGAGAGATAAGTTTGAGGCTAGAAATTTGAAGTGGTGTTGATGTAAGTCCTCAAACTGTGCGAAATCGACTGCATGAGTACGGCCTACGAGCTCAATGCCCAATCAGGTGCCCACCGATACGTCACGGGAATCGCGCTCGTTGATATGAATGGTGTAAAGAACGCATAACATGGACCCAGGAACAATGGGATAAAATTATGTTTTCCGATGAGTTGCGATTCGGGTTTAAGCCTGATACAAGACGGGTGCGAGTGTATCGTCAGCTCGGAAATACTGAAAGGCTCAGGTGCGTTCAGGAAGTTCATCCATACAGCAGCTCAACAGTTATGTTATGGGCGGGTATTATGAAGAACAGGCGAACTGAGCTCGTTTTTGTAAATGGAAACATGAATGCTGAAAATTACATTGAAGATATTCTCAGACCTTATGTCTACCCATTTGCATAAACCATTGGCTCCGATTTTAGGTTAATGCATGACAATGCGCGTTCACATACAGCTCGGCGAACCAGTGAATACTTTGCAACGGAAAACATCCTGGTATTGCCCTGGCCTGCACAATCGCCAGATCTCAACCCCATCGAGCACGCATAGGACATGCTCCAGAGACGTGTTTTGAAGGACTTGGACGGAGCGACAACAACCCAACAGCTGAAGGATTTGCTACAATTCCATTGGGAGCGAATACGGTAAGATGACATAAACAGTCTCATTAATTCAATGAATAATCGTTGCCGATAAGTTCTGAATAGCAGAGGAGACCATACTTTGTATTAAATTGTTCTATTCTTTCACAATAAATACATTTTCTTTAGAAATTTCATTTTGTAAAAAAAAGTTTAGTTTCCTTTGTATCTTAGTCTCTACAGTATATTTTAATATTGTTCATTTCTGTTATTAAAAGAACTTATAAAGACAACAGCTGTTATTTTTACATCATAGAACCCTAAAGATATTATTTTAAAAATAAAATACAAGGTTATAATGTGAAGAACCATCCTAAAATTTAAATTAGTACATGTTGCTTAGACTTTTTTGATGAGTGTATAAGTAACTTGATTCTTTAGTCACAACCAAAACAGTTTCGCCTGGGTTTCGTTAGATTAGATTTGCGAAATAAGATAACGCAAGCGCGGTGCATTTAATACAAAAGTACCTCTTAAACATTATACCAGATCTTTTAAGAAAGCGTATGTACACGATTGCCAAAAGTTTTTTGTACTTTACTTATTTATTGCGGTGAATAAGGATTGTTTGCTTAAATTCATTTTTTTTTCTTCGAAATGACTACGCTATTGACCTAGCAAGGTCTTAACAGCTTCACCGGACTACTAATTCTAAACGATTTGAAGCTGAGGTCGATTAATTCTTCTAAGAGTAGATTTGTTTCTTAACCGTAACTACAATACTATTTTCAGCGCTGTATAACTGTAGAAAATGTAGCGGTGTGTCTTTACAACTACCAAGATCTGCAACGCTTTTACAAAATGAAAAAGAAGTGACTGTTGTCCTTTTAGGTACCGTGCATTTTAGTAAGAAATCGGTTGAAGATGTTTCTGAGGTATTTTTTATCTGAACTTGTTTTTTGTTATTGACGTGTATAGTATCGTTGTATCTTATTTATTTTACACATAAAAAGCAAAACCTTTATTAAGCTTTGCTTTTAGTGACTGTGTAAGCGTCTTACAATTTCTTGTTTGTTGGTATTCAGCCCATTGTGGGATATATTTTGAAATGTAAGTAACCTGAAATAACATAATCGTTGCTCACCTGTCAAACTAACAAGCGACGCAAGGCTCCGGAATGCGGTGTTCTGGGCGCCCTCTCCTTTCGAATTCCTACGCCTGCCAGTTGCTAGAATTGTTGTTCTTCTTCTTCTTTTTTATTTTTTGCAACCAGTCAGTAGTCAGTTCTATTTAGCCATCTTGTTAAAACTTTCCTGGGAGTTTTTGTGTCAACTCAGAAGCTCCGTGGTATTATTTCCAATCTATTTCACTTCTGCGCAATGACCAAACTATATTACGTAAAGCACCACCAATATTAGACAATATAGAGCCAAATAACATAAGATTATGGATAAAATATAAAGACCCACTACATGGCATTTCAAGATCCCGTTAAAAACTCCTGTTTTTATTAATTCGTTATGGGCATACAACCTTTTCACTCACATATTTAAGGTTTTATTTACACTGCTAATATAGCTACGATAAATTATTATTATTATCTATAATAAAAAAGTAATTAGGTATTATTTATTTTTTAGATAGTAAAAACTCTAAAACCAAATGCTATTTTAATAGAGTTATGTCGACAGAGAGTTTCACTATTAGAATTAGACGATAAAAAGTTTTTGGAAGATGCAAAAAATTTCGACTCTAAAAAACTCAAGTAAGCTTCGTTCTGTCAATTATAGACATCGATTAATATTATCGTTTGCATCATTTAAACTGCTAATGTTTTTAAAGGCAAGCTGTGAAAGGTCAAAATTTCGTATCCGGTATGCTACATGCCATGCTACTCAAAACGTATGCTGACATTGCAAAAGAACTTGGTGTGGCACCAGGTGGCGAGTTTCGCAGAGCGTACCACGAGGTATTTAATCGTGCTATAAATGTATATACTAATATTTTTGAAATGAAGTGACTAACATTATATTCTAATACTAAAAATTTTCTGACAGATGAAAAAAATTCCAGGATGCAAATTATTTCTCGGGGATCGGCCTATACAAATAACTATAGCAAGAGCATTTCAATCACTGAGCGTTTATGAATTGGGTCAAATTATTTATCATTTAAGTACTACCAATTCAAAACCATTAGAGTATGTATTACATAGTTTTTTGTAGTTTGAAGCATATTTTTTCGTTGAGCATTTCTGGTTCTGCTGTAGTTTCCTCAGAAAAAACTTCGATCGAAAAAATATAAGTAATATTTTTTTTTACTCTTTTTGGGTAGTATTATGTACTTAATTGATTTTTAACTAACTTCCTGGAAAGTTTAGAGACTTGTAATTTCGAACATAGCTTAGGAAAGATATTTTTTTTGTCATTGAACCAGAAACAAATTTTTAACGCACGTGAATAATAAGCAATTATTATACTTTTGTTTTACAGAGTAGTCTACTTTTTAAACATTTTTTTTATTACGATTATTATAAATTATGTCATTTACGTTTCAGTAAAGATCAACTTGAAATGTATAAAGACAGAGATTTTGTGCAAGCGCAATTTGAAGAGATCACTAAAACCGTCCCAGCTTTCAAAAAAATATTCCATGTCTTCGTCGATGAAAGGGACAAATGTCTTGCTTATTCTCTTCAGGAATGCGTTCGTAGTGGCGAGTGATTTTTTACATTTAAATAATTCTAAATAAAACCGATAAACGTCCACAAACCGGTGCACTATCCTAATAATTTAGCTACTTTTATCAACAAATAATATTTTTATTAGACTTCTGTGATTTTCGATAAAAATGATCACAGTAACATTGTGCACGATGGACTTGTCGTACAAGTTCTATATTAGTAACCTCCGCTCTTATTGTTCTCGAAAATTTCTTTAGATCCGTTGTGTGAAAGCCGATGAAATAAAAAGCAACATTAAAACGCGACAAACATATTAATCTATAGTATTCGTCGTGCGAGAAAATGAGATAGAGTCTATTATACAGTGTTTCCTACATTAGCGGTCTTCTCGTAGTATATTGCACTTCGTGGGGAGAGTAGGGTAATTGAAAACGGCGGGTAATTGGGAACAGTTAGATAAATAGTACATCTCCCCGTACTACGCTGTCGCGAACCTATTCTACAGTTGAATACAGAGCCATTCATTGCGTATGCGAAAGTAGGATTGAAAGGACGCACTAGTGCTGTCACGGTAAGTCGAACAATTATTTTTGTATTTTTGATATAATTTTTGTCATCAGTTATAACGCATGCATCTATTTTTGAGTTCAAAGGTATTGTGTTTTTGCTCATATCATACACGCAGAATCTGTTTTCAAATGCAACATAGATTGAAGTTAATAAAAAATGCTTTTGAGAGTGGCGGTAATTTTTATGTATATTGACTGATTCGGGTAATAGGGAACGGCATTAGGTGGATAATTTGGAACGTTCCCAATTACCCCTTACCCTCCTAATTACCCATAGTACTGCTGGTTGATTGTGTAAAAATATTTAAACCTTACAAATTATTTCAGATGCCTCGTAATTACATAAGAGAGTGAGAGAGATCAAACGTTTTCCTTAATTACCTCATACCATTCCCATTTCCCCCACAGGACGATCTCAATTACCCATAGGGTATCGGGTAAACAGGGACGGCAATGTTTTTTGTTTTAGTTTATATTTTTATTAAAACTTAACTTTAAGATAACGTTTTATCACTACTAAGTACATAGATAACTAAAGTTCATGTTGCAATAAAATTTGATTTAGTTTATAACTTTTTTCTATTATTTTTTAGCTTTTGAAGTTAAGTGTTCCCAATTCCCCCACTCTTCCCTAATACTTACGTGGGTCCAAGCGTTGTAAATGTGTGTGCGCCTGCTTATTATGAAGTCTTGGAAAAAGGCGTCATAAGCAGTGTGGTGTATTGTTATGAATTAGCACAACCATTTATCAGTAAATGACTGGCTACCAAGTAAGTTTTAAAGAATCACAAATTAGGTAATTAATAAAAATGGATTTATTCCTTTCAGCAGTAGAAAATCCCCGTGTGTTAGCTGTAGTTGGTATGGGCCATGTGGACGGCATTGTTAAATATTACGGTAAAATGAAACAGGAAGATATTGTTCCGCTACTTTTGTAAGTTATGTTAGTTGCCTTTGTTTACTCAGTCAATCGTTATAAAGTTTGAATTTGAAAATACGTTATACTGTGATCTTCATCACATCAGCCTGTAAAAACCCACTGCAGAGTCATAGGCCTCTTTGCGAAAGTAGATATGGTCATAATCAACACGCCAGCCTACGACATAGTTATTGTCGATTTCAAACGCCGAGATTTTTTTTTTTATATCATACGAGACAAACGAACAGGCGGGTCACCTGATACTAAGTGGTCACCGCCATCCATAAACACCAGGAACACAAGGGGAGTCACAAGTGAGTTGCCAGCCTGTGTTTGGAGGGGGGGGGGGGGGGGGGAAAAGGGGAAGGGGAAGAGGAGAGGAGAAATGGGTCTCCGGTGCTCTCACTGACCGAACGAAACGCAACAATGCAAGCACTGTTACTTCACGTCGATTTTCTGTTAGAGGGTGGTACTACCCCGGACGAGCCGATTCATTCATGCTGAAACCAGTAATAGCTTAACTGTGGCTCCACCACCTTGAATTCCATAGTTCTATATTTTCCTATATTCGAGTACTCACGAGTTTCAATACATCACAATATTTTTCTTCATTGTTCAGCAGATTGTTTTACTAATTTGATAAATGTTTGTGAATTCTGAAGTTTTCCCTGGTACACACTACAGTTCGAACTTGCGGAAACAAAATTGTCATTCCAGGGATCTAAAAACTCGACCACTGCTATTTGATATGATATGATGAATATATATAGGTAGGGTACTAAAAAATCTTTTCTTTTTTTTCCCAAACAGGCTCAAAAGTTTCGTTTGGGTGTAAAAAAATTACTGTGGAAAGATGAGCTCTTAATATTAATATTGTCCTCATCGCATTTTTTTAATTCCCATAAGAATATCATGGGAAAATTTTTTTTCGCTTCTTCTGATTTTTGTACCGTTCAAACGACTGATTGACTTATAATTCGCTGTTTCAATCTTTATAGAGAATTGAACGCTCTAAAAAAAAGGTTTGATAACATTTTTTGATTTGACGCGTTCAAAAGCTATTCATGTTAATTTATGTTTGACAAAAACTTGATTTTTATTTTGACACTGAAACCAACAGTTTTGGTGTAATTTATAAAACTCGATCAAATTTTTGAAAAATTGAACTTTGATCTTGAATAACTTTTGAACGCGTGGACGAATCAAAAAATGTTATCAGACCTTTTTTGTAGAGCGTTCAATTCTCTATGGAGATTGAAACGGCCATTTATAAGTCAATCAGTCGTTTTTTTTTCTCCATTAATTTTCCCATGTTATTCTTATGGGGATTAAAAAATGCGATGAGGACAATCTTAATATTAATATTAAGAGCTCATCTTTTCACAGAATTTTTTTACACCCAAACGAAACTTTTGAACCTGTTTGGAAAAAAAAAAATTTTTTTTTGGATCACCCTAATAGGTACAATATGTATAAATACCAAATTCATATTCTGATTTATTTCCAGTGTACCGCCCCGACCTTATTATACAGTTTTACTACGAAAAGGATTGAAGCTGACATTTTACTTTGTAATCTTTTCTCTTTTCTACCGAATTTTGTTCGGTTGACGTAACTTATATACAATGTAAATAAATTATACTTATTTTTACTATATAATTTTTGTTAATTAATAAAACTATATTTCGTGAAATCTAATAAAAATCATATAAAATCACTGCCGCGCTGGCAATTTTAATATGTGCATGCACAAGCAGGGCGCAGAAGCTCACAGCATGAATGGTGCAGACAGAGATCAAAATTAAAAAAATACATTTTATAAAATACTAGCTGTTACCCGCGGCTTTGCACGCGTTTTTTGAATATATTAAATAGATTTAAAATTGTTATTAAATGTGTAAATAACAATAATACTCTTTCAAAAATATTTGTAAGTATGAAACGCACATCATCTACAGTAACAGGTAACATGTACATTATATATGTGAATACTAATAGTGTGTCGAATGGGATGGGATGTATCATAAGCCACATAGCTGGAACTTTACTATCTATGTATCACCCTCAGTGCTCATTTACACTGTATAAGAAAGTAATGATAATATTAAGCTATGCATTATCAAACAATATGTGTTAAATCTTTTATTATATACATATAATATGTCCATATTGTTGATATAATCAAGTTATTAATATACGTTGCTATAATTTAAATCACATACAAATATATGACTTTCAATTATATTTATTCTTGGAGTCCAGTACAATGTACGTCACACGCGCATGTTTACAGTGAACAACATATTTTTGATAAATTTCACACATACGAATGCACGAATAACAGTTTATCACAACATAGTGTCAGCAAAGTCGTGTTCCACGTCTGTCTATGTGTATGTTTGTGATAAGATCAAAAACGCATCTTCATGCCGTTTTTACCAATATATAAAATGATTCTTGGGCAAGGTTTAGGTATAGTTTGTCTTATTATCAGGGCGGGTATCGTCTGCTGAACCCTTAAAATAAAACAGCTAATTAATTAGTTATTTGCCCGTAAAATTCCCGTTCAAATATTACTTGTAGTCCGTTGAAGCTGTTAAGACCTTGCTAGGTCAATAGCGTAGTCACTTCTAAGAAAAAAAATCCGTTCAAATAGGTCCAGCCATTTCGGAGATTACGCGGAATAAATAAACAAACAGACAAAATTTAAAAAAAAATTATATTTGTAGCACCGCAGATATATGTATTCATAAAAAGTATTTATTTTAATATTATATACACACAGTTTATTCTTATAATACGTAATATGTCACAAACCAAAAATTGGGAACAAAACTAACGTAGAATAAACTTTTTTAGGAGTTTTTAGAGGGATTTCAGTCTGTCATGTAGGGGATTTTATATTTTATTCATAATCTTGTGTTATTTGACTCTATATTGTGTTAAATTGGTGGCCTTTTATGTAATATGGTTTGTTTATTGTGCATAAGTGAAATGAATGAAAAATAATAACACGAAGCATGTATTCTGGGGTCTTGAAAATGAAGAAGACAAAAATTTACGAAATATAATACAGAAGATTTGGCGCTTATACCTTTACATTAACTTAGACATAGAAGAAAAATGGGTAGAGAATACATAAGAACTACCTATATTGACAACTTCAGAATTGGCAGTATGGATTAATTTCTTCGCCTGTATTGATGGACAAATATTATGACTACTAACATTTTAGAATAGCAGCACAAAATAGACTTTAAAAATGTTTGCGATTGCAACGTACTACGTATAATCAAAAATCGGAATTAAAAATAACGTAGAATAAACTTTTGAAGAGGAACACAAAATAAGCCCTGATGTTATTTCCGATAGAATGTTATCATATTACCATGGTAACGCAAAGATAATACTGACACTGACACGCAGCAGATGCTCTAAAAATAGCCCGATTTTGAGACATTCTTCATTAGTGCTCTGCTCCTATTGGGTTTAACGTAATCATATGTAGCCTATAGCCATCCTCGATAAATGAGCTATCTGTGTTAGACGCAAAACATGAAGTTTGCACTATTAACAAAATACTCAAAAAGATTTGCAACACTATTTGTATAAATATAAAATTCAAATTGTTTTGTCGGCCACTCGTTATACTCGTATTACACGGCACTCACCGACGACCTAGCACTCTTTGATAAATGCCGCCCAACACACCGTGCCTGCGCCTAGTTAAATTTTGTATTTAATATAAACTAATATTTCTGTAATAAAATAAATAAACAGCCCTTATTTTATGGAGCAAAATTTGTAATGTTTTATCTTTTAATTATGCTATAGCTGATTCCTGTCGTAATCAGTTCCCATATAACTTATACAAATTTTGATGATTCACATCTACCAGGCGTCCCGTGACGGCTCATTTTTTTTAAATTTCAAAGACTTTATTTTTATTTTGGTCAAGCATAATCAACGCAGCTGTCAGGGCCTTGTTTCTAAATTTATTTAACATGATATATGAATATCTCGCGCTCATACTAACAGCTGACTATTTTCTACGTCTGGCGGAATGTTTGGCCGGTACAATCTGTTTACCTGATTAAATATACTTTTGTCATAGTTTTTTGATCACAGCTAAATCCCATCTTTGATGTAGCCCGGTGAAGCTATTAAGACCTTCCTAGGTCAGTAGCGTAGTCAGATCGAAAAAAAAAACATTTTCGTTTGTTTTTTTTCTTTTTCTTGTTTTGGGTACGCAGAAGCATTTGTCAACGTTTTGTTTCAATAGAGATGACAACACATTTTGCATAATAAGTGTCGTGCAATTATTTCAATGTTCCAACAAGATGGTGGCTTCGTTAGAACTTTTCAGGGAGCTTTTGTGGCATCTCGGAATTCATGGTTCGTGGTATTATTTTCCATTCACTTAGGCACAATAACCGAACTGTATTACGTAAAATACCACCATTTTTACGAAATATACAGTGAAGTAACGCAAGATTATGAATAAAATATAAAATCCACTACATGACAGACCAAAATCCCGTCTTTTTTTCCTCAAACTGACGACGCTATTGATCTAGCAAGGTCCTAACAGCTTCATCAGACTACAAAATCCAGTCAACATTTCAACTTCTCTTGATATAAGTATGTGGGGATTTTATCACCCAAAATAGTGGAAAGATAATATATATTTTTGTAGAAAATATACAATCGACAATGGCAACACTTTGTGTCACTTTCAACTTTCAAAACGAATGTAGGGGAGTTTTTGGCGGGATTTTAGTCAGTCATGTAGTGGATTTTATATTTTATTCATAATCTTGTGTTACTTGTCTCTATATTTTGTAAAATTGGTGGTGTTTTACGTAATATAGTTAGTTTATTGTGTATAAGTGAAGTGAATGGAAAATAATACCACGGAGCATGAAATTCTGAGATGCCACAAAAACTCCCTGGAAGGTTCTAACAAGGGATCCACCATCTTGTTAGAATATTGACTCAAACGACGCAATATTGAAGTGATTACACGACGCTTGTAATATTATTGACTACGCGACAGTGGCAGTAATAGTCTGAAAGATTGATTGCCAATAATAAAGTTAAAAAAAAAACGAATGTCATTTTGAAATGCAAAAACGGTATCTGATATAAATTATTATTATAATATTTTTTTCTTCAGTTTTATTCCTTTATAAATATCCTTACCGTTTTGATTTAATTATCACTAAAAATGCATTGCTGGATTCTAATTTTCTATTTTGTACAATATGTTGCTTCACAAAACAAAGAAAATTCGTGTGGTTGTAATGTCAATCGTAATCGTAAAGAATACATTCAAAAAGGAAATATATTCAAAACTGTAAATGATAATCAGTGTCCAGCTGAGTTTAAGTCTAGTAAATTAAAACAGATTAAGGAAATTATGGTTTTAATACCGGCTGGTGATTATCAGATCGGTACAGACGACATAGCTATTCAAAGCGATAACGAGGGTCCAAAACGAATTACTAAATTGAATGCTTTTTATATAGACAAATATGAAGTATCCAATACAGATTTTAGTAACTTCGTTATGGCCACCAATTACAAAACCGAAGCGGAAGTTTTCGGAGATAGTTTTGTGTTTTCGATTTTTTTAAATAAAACTTTCAAAGAGGATTTGAAAGATTTTCGAGTCGTTCAAACGACATGGTGGTATAAAGTGCTTGGCGCAAACTGGAGACATCCGTTTGGACCAGACTCAAATTTATCAGGTTTGTAAGTGATTACTATTACTTTGAAATCTGAATTTAATAAAAGACCGGTATTATGTAAATACTAGAAACTGTAATAAACTGGTTGTCCCATTTTTTAGACATAGCAAAACCAGTAATAGTTTTTTAGGTAATAGTGTTAGGTTTTACAATAAAGTCCCAAAACATGTTAACAATTTGCCGAACTGTAAATTTAAGCTCCACGTCAAGTGGGTTTTAGTGTTAAAAGGATATTATAAAGTGGATCAGTATGTGAATGATAGTGATACCTGATTGAGTTTTTTGCCGGTTCTACTCGATGACTGGGTTCTTTTCCGAACCAATGGTAGTTTTTGAAATTCATAAGAGCCTTATTAGGGCCTAAACTGATTAAAGGATATTTGATTTTTTTTATTACAAAAAGAAAGACAACCATACTTATTGAAGAAATTTGGTGGTCAGTGATGACACTAAATTCCTTATTCAAGGAATAATTACACCTAATCTCATGTTTTTTATATTTATGGCTTTTCTTTTGTAACCTTGAAACAAGATTAATTGTAAAATAATACTTCTAGTTAGATTTTATTACTTCATTATAATCCATTTCTAATACTCAAGTACCTTAGCAAATAAAAACTACTTATTTCTCACATGCAGTGTTTGACTGAAGTCTGGTTTTTGTGGGTGATGTCTTCATAATTCTGAGTGATTGGCAATACATGTAATTCTAAAACAATTCTCATAAACATTGAGTTCGATATACTATCATGTCTGTGCATATATATTAATGCTTAATACTATTTCATGATAATATATTTTAAAAGTTAGTTTAATAAAAATGAAGGTATTTTCATATTAAATTCATCTCGCTCAGCGACTGCTGCTGGCCAGCATTAGACTTTTCACAAGTCTACCCAACCTTTTTTTCGAACTGATCTTAACAGCTTCAACAGACTACTAACCAAACCAACCCAAAATCTTTATTGTACATAATTTTGAAGGCAAATAAATGAAAGGAATGAATTTGATCAAGAAGTTTCATTGAAAAATTAAAGAAAAATATTTCATCATAAAAAATTATATACAAGATAGTAAATTATACTGTAGAAAAATATAAATAAATGTAAAAAACAAATGTGAATACTTGTATCAGGTTATATAATTTTATCAACTTACTTTACTAAACCTGTATTACACACATTTGCTGCAGTTTCCATTTTTCAAAAACTTAATAGCATTAATAAAATATTCACCCATGACCTATCTATCTAACACAGAAAGGCAAATAAATACATTTACACATGCTTCTACAAATGTGTGTTGAGGTTATATGATAAAAAGAGACAGAGAGGGTTGAGCACTCGGCTGCACACTCACTTGCTTGTGTGATTATTTGCTTGATACACTAACACAGCATTTCCGTTATTACATAGAGATTTCTAATAAATTGCACTACTTGTAAACCATGTTAAGATACTTTGTTCCAACTGTGATGTATGTCTTCCATATTTAAGTTGAATAGGCTATGACAGCTAATAAGTTATTTTGCCAGCTGGTTTTGAGAACCTCCTCTAAACTTAATATCAGGTGAGACAGTATTCAAATATTATTTTTTGTTAGTGAAGATTTTTTTTAATTTTTTTTTTATATTTTTAAAATAATTATTAGTTATATTTTTTATTACAGAATTACATGACCATCCTGTCACACATGTGTCCTGGAATGATGCACGAATGTATTGCAAATGGAGAAATGCTAGGTTGCCAACTGAAGCTGAATGGGAGGCAGCTTGTAGAGGAGGACATAGAGATACCAAGTATCCATGGGGTGATAAGTTATTCCCAGGGAGAAAACATATGTTTGTATCTTAATTAATTTTAATTTTTTAAAATTAAAACAAGTATCTTTTTATCTATCTAATACCTTTAAAGGAACAGTTCTTATATATTTTTATATTGTTATATATTCCGGATCTCGGAAACGGCGTCAGCAATTTTCGTGAAATTTAGTATGTAGGTGGTTTCAGATATGATAAGGGCTAGGTATCATTCATAGAAAACTTTTATTATCTGAATTTTCAGGCAATGAAAAAATATAGCTAGAGTATAAAGGTAAATTTCGTGCTGTCAAAACAAAAATAGCTCAGATGGAAATCAGCTGCTTCGAAAATCTGTCTAATCCCAGTGCAAAACTCTTTTTTATTCTTTTTTTATGCTAATTATGTGAGGCAAACCTAACAGTTTATTTTAATTCAAAAATGTTTTTTAAAGAACTGAGCTAGACTTCGCGGCTTCGGTCCTCCATGTACTATTGATAAATCGGTTTATGCAATATATTATGACACATCTTACGACATTAACTTCCAGAAATATCAATTGATTTCAAAAATGTATTTGAAACCATCTGTTGAGAAAGAGAAGTGGCTATGTAACATCATTACAACTTTCAGGAGTTCAGCAATTATCACACAGAATGTAGATTGCAAAGTACATTAAAGGAGTATTTAGTAAACAGTTAAGTATGGGTGGGCTGTGTAGCTAAGTCTAGAATATTTTGGGTTGAATGACAAAATTAAATGTGAGTGCATCCATAGGTACACCTATTACAAATAAAATTGTACTGAACGTTAATTACGATGTTAAAAAAGTATTGTAATATTTTAAGTTTATGTTTTATTTTTTTTTAATGATATTTACTTATAACATTTTTTCAGGGCAAATATTTGGCAGGGGACATTTCCACATCATAATTCAGCTAAAGATGGATATATTGGTACTAATCCAGTGCATTTGTTTCCACAAAACGATTATCAGTTGCACAATATGGCAGGTAATGTCTGGGAGTGGACTGAGGATACATGGTCAGAAAAAAATGTAAGTATAATAACTACTTTTAGATTGAATACACTTATGTTGATTTAATGTTTTTAGCATTACATGTACAAATCACATACAACCTTCGTTATAACAAGTTCTGTTTAATAAAGGTTTAAGAAATTTATATTTTTTTAAAATTATTCATAAATTTACTGTAGTCATCATGACTTTTAGTAGTTTGAAGTAAAATGTAACTTGGCATTACCGAAACTATACATTTCCATTCTTGCACTTGTTACTATTTTTTTAAAATTAACTTTATTTTTGGCAACAAATCTTTCCGAATATTACTGCCATTGTCGTATAGTTAATAATAATATAAGCGGCAGTTGATTATTTCAATTTAAGCTTCGTGTGAAAGAATATCTCAAATGGTGCACCCTGCTGCTACTTGAGCGATTCACGAACCGTAACCCGTTTGGGGGTGTAAGGGATGTCAAATAACATCATAAGACTTGAGACACCCAAGCCAACCTCACCTGCTCGTGGTGCACCCTGCTGAATAACGAACGAGGCAATGGCGAAAGCAGGGTGGTAGGGTTTTACAGCCTGACTGGGTCATAACCACCATGAATATGGCGAAAAAGCCCGTAATAGTGATTCGCCTCTGCGGGTCGCGTTTCGGGATCAGCCTGTGCATATCCAGCTTTTTGCAGGCCGGCATGATAGTGGCGACCGGCGATGGATAATGTGTCAATCGGTGGTCGCTATTATTTTTGGATTGCACTGTGCTTACCATCAGGCATAGTGCAGTCATTTTGCCGTGCTACGATAAAAAAAAACAAGATGGTGGTTCCCTTGTTAGAAACTTCCAGAAAGTTTTTATGGCATCTCAGAATTTCATGGTCCGTGGTATTATTTTCCAATCACTTCGCTTATGCACAATAAACTAACTTATATTACGAAAAATATCACCACATTTACACTATATAGAGTTGAATAACACAAGATTATGAATAAAATATAAGATGCACTACATGACAGATTAAAATCCCGCCAAAAAACTCCTACTAAAATAGTTATTGTTTTCCAGCCTAAAGAAAAAGTAAAAAAGGGTGGCTCTTACTTGTGCCATCATACTTACTGTTATCGATATAGATGTTCAGCACGCTCACATAACACCGAGGACAGTTCAGCAGGGAATTTGGGATTTCGTTGTGTTAAATCGTTATAAACAATAATTAAACTGTGATTTATAGAATATGCTGGAAAGAGAGTACTTAAAAAAATCTGTAACTGCCAATCTCGAATATTTTAAAATTAATGTTTAAAATAAAATGTTTTACGTTTTTAATGTGTTATTTTGTTTTTTTTTAATAATGATAAATTGTTAAATCAGTGTCATTAAATATTATACAATAAAATAATAGTATATGAGTTAAGTTTCGGATACACTAAGGGACAAAGTGGGCGACATGTTTCGAAACATGTTGCTCGACAATATGTGAATGTCCCGAAATAAATGTCGCGGAATATTTTGCAGGCCATACAAGTCAGTGTTTATAGAAATGTCGTCCGAGGAGGTTCAGCCAATTAGTGCTGCGTACATACTTATTTTGGAAGAGAAACGTATTAGAAATAGAAGATCGTGGATGCAGAATTTCTTACTACGACGAGAAGTAAAGTTTAAATTGTCTCCGGGTCATTTGCGAATTCATTAATTTTATTTTCTTACTTTCATGGACATTTCCATTTCATTTATCGGTAAGCGTCTTGGCATATAAATATCCTCCCGAGCGTCATTTTTCTTTATTTTATTTCGGTAATCCCGGTTTGAAGCATCCCAGAACAGATCATTTAAAGATCAAGAAGTAAAAATACGGTCTCACTTCCCCACTCTATAGACAAGCGTCGCAAAATGTCCAGGGATATGTTGCTGGACACTGAGGAACGTTGCAGCGTCACGTAGATTCAGCGTTGCGGGGCGTGTTGAGGGACATTTTGTTTCCTAGTGTATCCCCAGCTTTACTCCCACAATCTACAATCTCGATTTTCAACAAAGCAAAAATTAACTCATAGATAATATATTATGTTCAAACCTCAGACTATTATGTACATACATTCCGATATTAGTCAAAATAAATATTTCCTTTATAAAATGGGTTTGTTCAAAAAGAATATGAAGTGTGTTATGTTTAATGTTTTTTTTTTTTTTTAAATTGGGTATTTTAATGTAGATGTTTTATATTATCCTGATTGCAATTTTAAGTAATGTTGTTTATTTTTTATTATTTGCATATTGGATAATTGTATCAGGTATAAACTGTGTATTTGTTAATTTAATTATACAAATGTTAAGATTATGATTACGGAAAGGGTAAATTATAATTAAACAATGCGATAATATTATACTTATTATTTATTTGCGTATTCTTGTATAAAAATTACAATAAACTGATTTTTACATGAAGAAACAAATATATTTACAAAATGGCGAGTTTCTGCATAATCTGTACGGCTCTTAATAGCAGAATATAAAAAGCACCTTGTAATTTTGCTAAGTACAAAATAATAAAAAGAAAACAAGGACTCAAAAAACAATAAACAACTTCAAATGCTATGTTGTTCTATATAAACCCGTTATCGATTTGATCTTATACATAATTTTGGTATAAATAAAAGATAAATTAACGAAAATAAATAACCAACACAACCAGTATTAAGAGTCATAGTTACTAAATCTATTTGACCATTAATTATTTATTACATTCATGTAAATTATAATTATTGTACTCGAACAGGATTGCCAACACCTTACTAACTCAATGAACTACACATTTTGTGTCAAAACCCCCAGTTTTATTACATAAAATGAAAAACCGAGTTGACGCAGAGCGCTAAATTCATTATACACTGTAGAAATTGATAAACGGACAGTCAATACATCATTTCAGTTACTTCAAATAACACTTTAACACCATTTTTCAAACAAAACTCACTTTTTTCAATATTGCTTATTTCGACTAAGAAAACTTCTCATAGACTTTTTTTATGGTAACATTATGAAATCGAAAAGCAATAAGTAGCAAAAATTAATAACTTAAAAAAATAGTTATTGACCTCTCTTTGGTTGTAGTGTAGTTAGAGACGTAGTAACCACTGATCCAAGAAACGACTCTTTTTTGAGGGAGTAGTATAAATTCGTAATATGTTACCAGCAATCATAAACTTATTGGTACGAGGCTCTTAATTAGTTAATGAAAATATTAGATAAAAATAGACTTAGTCCATGAATAGAAATAAAAGGATGTTTTTATAGATATCACTCAGAAGTTTTGCAATCTTATTCCATTAAATTACAATATACCTAATATTGTAATCAATCCAGTTTGTGATGCATTTACACGAAAAAAAAGCGGCACCAATTTTGTGGACAATTAGTCCATCATGGAAAGATACCGATACGTAATTGATTAAAATTTAAGAGCTCCAATATAAATTTTCAATCTAGGTTTATCTATGGCTACTACATCGCTAAGTTAAGCATATTTTCAATGTAATAAATGCAGTTTTACTAACACTTAGACCTTTTTATAGTTTAAGTTTTGAGTTTTGTTTGGAAATGTATGAAAATAATACGCGATTTACGTCACCAGTTTTGAAAATTAAATACGTCGTTATTACGAAGACTGTCCGTATTATAAAAATAAAATAACTTTTAATAACACAGTATTTTAATGAGCTTCTAACTACAAGCGATATTTGTGATCGCAAGTTACATGTACTGACCATGGAAGGTGAAGTTTACATCAGCACCTTACATTTTAAAAAAATCCGTAGTTTCGATTGCGTGCAGTCGAGAGGTCAACTAAGTTGAAAACAACGTCAACTATACTGGACTAGGGTTGCCACCGATAATATATACTATATTAAATCGATTGTAACGAGTGCTAATGTAAAAACAAGGTAAAATCCATTTGGAAAAATTAATAAAATTTACAAATTGATCTACGCTTTCCGTTATTTTCATTTTTGTTATACACATAAAATTCACGCAAAACAGTGGCGACCCTAATTATAACAGTTAAAATATAAAACGCTATGCGTTTCCATATTCAGTAACAGTTTAACATCAATAAGATAAAACATACACCGTTGATATCGCTTAACTGTATGTACACTAGGTAATAAATCACATTTAACACTACTCTCTAGTTGTATTATCGGAGAGGCGGGGAAGCGACACACGGCGGGTGTCCGCCCTGCGCAACCCAAAACAAACAAACATACAACCGACACCGTCACCGCGAGAAGTTCACGCATTAAATAATAATAAGCATTAACGTCCCGTGAAAATTTCAGGCTATGAATCACAGATTACAACGGAATGGTAAAGTGGACGCCGCGTCCGCCGTCAGTTGCCCGCGGGCAGTACTGTACGCGCTCGGACAAACGTGCCGTTCGTGTGTCCGTTGCTGAATCCGTTCTTCACTGAACCGTTTTTGTAGGTTATGTCTTTTATTTCTGTCATCTCGGGCTGATGTGACCTTGCTCGGACCTGTTAAACGATTTCAATTTCCACCATAAAATATTTTTATATAAAAGTAAACAGGCACAAAACAGTTAAATATATCTTCCTCCTTTGTTTCTCAACCGATTTTCTTAACTTTTAGTAGATTATTACTACCAATAGTAGGTAATTATATTACAAGTTTCATTAAATCATTTCAATGAATTAACAAGATGGTGGCCGTCTTGTTACAACATTGCAAGTTTTTGTGGCAAGTCAAAATGTTGTGAAGTTGAAAAGTCGAAATAAAACCTTTACACTTAGCAAAGCACGTCTAATTAGCTTTTTGAGTCAGTGCAAATTGTGAAGAGAAGTTTATCTATACTAATATTATAAGGAGGTAAAATTTGTGACATTGGTCCGATTTGAAAAATTCTTTCAATGTTATATAGCTCATTTATCGATAATGGTTATAGGCTATATATCATCACGCTACGGCCAATAGGAGCGGAGCACCGATGAAGAATGTTTAAAAATCGGTGTTCTTTTTCCTCTTGAGAGCTTCCACTGCATGTTAAGAGTCGGCCCAAAGTATCTGTTCCACGCGAACGAAGTCGCGGGCAGAGGTTAATAGCACATAAAAACATTATTACATGCACATTTTTCCTAAATTTTAAATATATATATGACTGAATATTGGAGAAACGGCAGTTGCGCCGTAATCGTTTTGGCGACAGTGTATAATTATTAAAATGATTATTGCATAAAAAGAGTACCCCGAGTAATATATCTTTACAAAATTGATAGCTATTCAAATTATTAGTAATATGTATGAAATTATAAAATATACTCTTATTTCAAATAAATAACGAATCCAATATTTCTATATATAAAAGTGTGTGGAGTCGAGGTTTTTTTTTTCGAAATGAGAACGCTGTTGACCTGGAAAGGCTTTACAGCTTCACCGAACTATTGAGGCGAACGCTGAAGGCACTCAGCCGATTTGGGATGTTTGGGCGACTAACTCAATGGCGCACGGCACATCTCGGCTTCGGCTGTCGCCTGTTTTGTACAAAAATCGCAACCTATCTGAGCTAAGCTAAGCTATCTAGATATATGTATATAAGTTATTGAAACATGCATGTGTACCAAAGCATGCATGCCTCAACAACTCTTATATGTATTTTGTGTCGGAAAAATTCCTCTAAACTATATAGGATAAGATAGGATAGGGAGTCGCGTGCAGTTGCTAGTATACTACGTTATATAATTGTATGTCTGTCAGTGGTCTTGTAACTCCTGAAAGAGTTGAACGATTGAGATCATGTTTACATAAAATAATTATGTATTATTTATTTTGTCGAGAGAACTATCCATCAAATGAAGTCGTTATTAACACATTATGTACTCACGGACCAGAATAATTCATATTTACAACATATGTTGGTGTAGTGTCAAAAAAGAAAATGACAAAATGTATATCTGTAAGGTATACAAGAAAGCATAAAACAAAGTCCGTTTCGTGGCGTAAATTATACCTATTTTCAAGATTTGCGGAGTTACATCATTACCAACTAGCTTTTGGTCGTGGCTTCGGTGGCTTTTATGGAGATTTTGAAAATAAAAAAAAACCGTGTTACGAGCGCATAATGTAATTTTCCATTAGAAAAAGAATATTTAAAATCGATTTTATCAATTGTAAACGAAACAAAAAAAAACATGAACGCTATGGGATTTTAAAGAACGCAATTAACAACCGATTTGATATTGTTATTAAAAATTATGCAGTTACTGTTGTTTTAAATATACCATTTAAATATAGCACCTTTTTAAATACCACCTAGACGTTTTTAATTTGATTTATCTGTTTATCATTCTCTGACCTCGACTACTAATAATTTATATTAAAATGTTTCATTACTATTATTTTCATTCCTTTTAATTTAGTTTAATGCTTGAATATTAATCGAATACTTCCTTTATGTTTTGTGTACACTTTTTTTGGTTGGATTATAAAATCGTACATGTTTATTATTGCTTATACATATACTAACTTTTGCCCGCGGCTTTGCTCGCGTTGATGTATTCTTTTATGTATGAAAAGAACCGTATGTAGTTTTCTGTACTTCTCAGAATGTGTACATACAACATTTCGTAACGATCAGCTGAATAGGTTGAGTAGTAATTCTGTGATAGCGTAACAAACAAACAAACTCACGATTATCGAACTCAGTGTAGCGATTGTTAATTATTTCAAGTATTTACCTTGGGTTTGGAATAGGACTGATTGTAGAAGTCCTTGAAGAGGAAGAAGAACATGACAGCGTGCATTCCGATCCACCAGACGAACGCACGCGGGTAGTCGCACTCGATGAACAACAGTTGGAATGCGTGCACCATTATACCCACGAACTGAACCTGTATGAACAACATAATATAATCCTTCATTTACCTTATTATTAATTATTACTTGTTAAAAATTTTGTTGACGACTATACC
Source organism: Antheraea mylitta (assembly GCA_014332785.1). Taxonomy (NCBI): domain Eukaryota; kingdom Metazoa; phylum Arthropoda; class Insecta; order Lepidoptera; family Saturniidae; genus Antheraea; species Antheraea mylitta. The sequence continues at coordinate 3,670,047 of JACEII010000019.1, forward strand.
AGTAATATCCGTTTCGGTCACGAAATCGTTATGAATAACACAGAAAGAGACATAACGTTTAAACAATAAAAATGAAAACGAGTTTTAAAGTATTCATATACATAGGAAAATCATTTGGTCCGTGACTATGGAAAGAGATGCTAGCAAATAATATATTATTGTCCCTGCGATTATCTCATTCTGATTAAGTTCGTCTTCTATGTTTATCACTTTAATAATATTATAAATACTTTGCTTATAACATTTCTTTGTAACTATTTTATTCGTTTAATTCCTATATTCTTTGCATACACATGATACCATTAACCCTATTTCTAACATCGGTAAGAACGTACGGTCTTATTACAAAAATGATCATGGATATAACATGAGTTTTACTAAGTAATGCCTAAAATTTTAAATCTAGTTGAAAAGTCATGTTTAAAATACTTTATTACAAAAGCGTGTCTAAACGGTTTCTAGCTAAACATCTGATTAAGTTTTTTTATGCAAGCAACTCTAAATAGCATTCGTTCAATTTAGTATCATCATTCAAAAACATTCCATTACATACAGAAAATTTACTTATTACACATTAAATTAGTTATCATTATTGTGATATTTTAGTTACAAGAAAATTATGTATAAAATAAATAGAATAAGCAATTATAAGATTTATTTGGAGTTTTTGGCGGGATCTTGGAATGCCATGTAATCTTTATATTTTATTCCTAATCTTGTGTTATTTGGTTTTATATTGTGTAATGTTGGAGGTGCTTTACGTAATATAGTTTGGTTATTGTGCACAAGTGAAGTAGATCGGAAATAATACCACGGAGCATGGATTCTGATTTGCCACTAAGACGGCCACCATCTTGTTAGTTCATTGAAATTATATCAAGAAACTTGTAATATCATTACTCACTTGACAATGGCAGTAATAGTCTACTAAATAGAAGACTGGTTGCCAAAAATAAAATAGAATAAGAAGATTTATGTATTACGTCCAAGTGTGTAACGTGGAGCAGTATAGTGACTGACACACACTGTCAGATGTCAATAGTGTCATATAGTAGTATTTCCGATTCGTTTGTGCATCTCTAAAAATTTGTTTTTTTTTTTTCAAATTAATTATACCTACGAAATGACTTTTGCAGACTAATAGAAAAACAATAAATCACAACAATAAAGAACTGTCAGCTTCGGCAAGTGTTGGATAATATTTCAATGTAAATAATGTGCATCTGTAAACATGGCTAAGACACTCTTTTGTGATCAAACTTTTTTTAAGTTCGAGTTCAATGTGGCCTTAACTTGTTTGTAATAAAAAGATGTAGTTTGTTATAGCTTTGATAAGTCTTTATTAAAGGAAAGATATCGTGATACTTTTTTAGATAACGAAGCAAAATACAAAAAAGAGCATATCGAAATCTATGTATGTAGTCGTTTTTGGGTGATGTGCGCACGACAAACCTCTGACATTTTATTTATACCGAAGACGATAAATGTAATTTTTAAGTTTTTTGATTATTAATTCTAATCTCCATAGATAATATTGCATAGTTAGCGCAGTTTACGATATTCGTGTGACTTAAGCTTGGTTCGAGGTCAGACAACTTTTTGTCTTGTAAATTTAATTACAGGTTTATATACAATAGATGATTAATCTAAACAACTAGAATCTTCCATATTTCTATTGTCTTATCGACGATGTTCCCAGGACAGTTGCTAATCTTATAAAATATAAAAAGATTAGTGTATTTTTTAAAATTCTTAGATAACTAATTTAAGCAACGTATTATTAGCCACTCAGTCATCTTTTGATTATACAAAGTAGTCTAACCTTATGTGTTATAAAATAGGATATAGAGAGTCATCTAATTCTTAACCGCCTGTTTAACCCCTCTAATACGCATTTAAGTTTAAAAAATACAGAATAAAATATTGTCCTTCTCGACCACGGGGGTCGGTAAATACGTCATGCAAAAGAGCCAAATATGCAAAATAGAAGTTTACTCAAAAAGCCTTTTTTTAACTCGGCTTTGCTATACAAGACTCATTTTAGGAAAATAATCACGACTAAATATAGCCTCTCGAACTTGCCTAAGTACCCTAAGTACTTTTTTTTTTTCGAAATGACTACGCTATTGACCCATCAAGGTCTTAACAGCTTCACTGGACTACTAAGGCGAGCGCTTAAGTCACTCAGCCGACTTTATCTTGGCAACCAGCTCAAGGGTGCACGGCACACCTCGGCTTGGCTGTTGCCTGCTGCATGCAAAATCGCGACCTATCTTAGCTAACCTAGCTAATTATTCATATATGTAATACCCTAAGTACCTATATCTTTTTACAAGCGACTATGTTATTGCTTATTTTTAAAAATGTGCCTATTTTCTATAAGCTTACGTTTCAAACATAATTTACATCTTACAAGGTATCTTAGTTAACAATATTCCGTGTCTGCACTGAATATTTTTTGGGTGTGCTACAATGAAGGAGTAAATGAGCTGTATGAAGAATCGTACGCAGTTCTCTAGCAGCTGTAATAGGCCAGCTAAAGCTATCCATTGTAAGTAAGAAATTTCACTAAGTAGGAAGTGTGTCCGTATTTACCATTTGTAAAGTAGTTAGGTACTTCTTCCACCATAAGTACCTCCTCATCTGCGGACCCATCGCCGCCAGCATATAGTACGTGTACATTATAATGTGAACGAATGTGTTCAAGAGACCGAAGAATGTGGAGTGACCGCCCGGAGTGAACTTTACACCGAACCACACCGACATCGGCATCACACCGTGATGGATCACGTGCAGAGTTGACACATGATCGAATTTCTTTCTCAGAACAAAGAAGATCTGAAATTAAATAAATAAAATGTAATATTTTCTTATCAACGATTATACAGCCCACAGATTTAGATGCTCTAGTCTTGTAATTAACAAAAAAAAAACTGATCAGTAAGATAACGCATATTGAGAGTTTTTGGCGGGAACTGGGAATGTCATATTTTTATATAAACTTGCGTTACTTGGCACTTTATTTTGTAATATTCGTGATGATTTAAGTAATATAGTTTGGTTATTGTAGTCAAGTAACGTGAATAGGGAAAAATAAATTCACCCGATTAGGCCTCCCACGGCAGCGTCTCAAGCCTAGGTTCGATTCCTCGCTAGGGAGCCCTTGAGTGCGTTGCTTGCGCGATACGGTGACACACAAATATACATCACTGCTACAACACTACACGATCACCCCCACACACGTGCACATGAAAGTGGAAGGGTTTACTTTTTTCCCCTTATCGATCTGAAAAACTCTCAATTTTCCGATAATAAATATATGGAGGAGTTGTTGAGGCGTGTATGCTTGGTACACATATACGTTTCAACAACTCATACATATATGAATAGTTAGCTAGGTTAGCTAAGATAGGTCGCGATTTTGCATGCAACAGGCAACAGCCAAGCCGAGGTGTGCCGTGCACCCTTGAGCTGGTTGTCAAAATAAAATCGGCTGAGTGCCTTAAGCGCTCGCCTTAGTAGTCCGGTGAAGCTGTTAAGACCTTGCTGGGCAAATAGCGTAGTTATTTCGAAACAAAAAAAAAGGAAAAATAACACGAAGCATGGATTCTTACTTGTCACAAAAACTCCCTGGAAAGTTCTAACAAGATGGCTGCCATGTTGTTTTTGTCAAAGAATGATCATGAGTCGTTTCAATTAATGATCTCAAGAAACTTGTAATATCATTACCGACTAGACAATGGCAGTAATATTCTAACTAGAAGATTGTTTACCAAAAATAAAATAAAGAAACAATTGTATCTGTGTGAATACACTTAGAGGGAACTTCCGCTATTACGTGTACTGTCCGCCATTATAAATTGAGATGCCTTATAGACTTTACACCTGTCCTTCTAAAATATTCAGTGTTTTTATTTTATTTTCATTTACTATCTTTGTGGACTAACAAAAAGTATATATACAAGGCATTGATTAAAATGCGTTTCATTTTGCTATCTTGTATGTTGTTATATCGGTTTGTATCTTTTTAATTTCCCGTTTTTAACACAATGAATTTACATTATATATAGTTGTTTATTATTATGTTAAAACTTACCGTATCAAAGAACTCTGTGAATTTTGAGAAGTAGTACCACCAACAAACGTTAACCATCTGAAATATTCGTATTGTCGTTTTAAAATATTCTATATTCATAACAAAATATTGAGGATATTTATTGCTATTAAATACATGTTAAGGGACCATGTTATAAACAACACGTTATGCAAATGCTTGTATAGGTTAATCGACATACCGAACAATAAACTTTTATTTTCAAGATTAACTAGTTTTTGTTTTATAGTATCGTGATTAACTTATTGTAACCAAACAAGGAAAACCAAAGATCTTGTTGCTAAAACAACAATTCTTGTGTTCAATATTTTTGATCTGTAGGTACCAATTGTATAATAAAATATAAAACCAGAATTTTATAATACAACTGACATTAAATTCACACAGGTTTTTAGACACTAATGCGACGCAATGACGTGAATCATTACGATACGTTTTCCATATAAATTATAAGACAATCGATATAAAATTGAGTACGCGTGTCCAGATATGTATCTTAATCTCGATCATTACCGTCCGTATGCAGTGTTTACCATTTCTCGAATTGACTACGCTATTCACTTAGCAAGGTCTTAACAGCTTCACTAGACTACATTAACTGAAGAGTAAAGGCTTGTTATTAGAGTCCGAAAAAAAAGGTAACATATATTTACGATCTCTCATCTTAGTTCTATTAATTCGATTTTGTTAATGATTGAACTAATCATAAAAGTGATTGTGATTGCTTGTTTTGATTAAATTTAATTGGAGATTTATTATAGCTTGGATGCCTATTTCATTAGTAGTTTTTTCTTACTCTGTTATTTTGTTCTCTTATTTTAAGTTTGACTAATTTTAAGTGAAATATATAAAGGAGTATATTAGATGTTTTCTGTCTAAATTTGGAAAACATACTATAAAATTTATGATTTCAGTTTAATTGTTTTTTCTGTTAGAATTGGTTTTTGATTTAAGAATCAGAGTAAAACCGTTTTTTTATGCCTGTTACTTTTAAGTTTTGCCATAAATCGTCATTAATTAACTTTAAATCATGAACTGAACAAAATAAAGAAACGCGAACTGTTAAAGCTCGAAAACCTTCATCTAAGAGTTGAAATTTTGACTGAAATATTTTATTTATGTACCCAGTTGATGCTCAAAATAGAAAACTTATATTTACATTATATTCTCGGTATTGTAAAATTAAGTGATAGAGAGAACTTGTATGTCAGAATTCAGGATATTATTATCTTTAACGTAGTGATAACATATAGATTACTATTTAATTTTTAAGCATTGCTTGATCGGATTAGCTAAAGATATTCATTATTTTTATCTAAATAACCTGTGTGAATTGATCTAACCATGCAAAATTATTATTAGTTGATAATATTATAGGTATACCTGAAATTGTTAATTATGCTGGTAATGTATTGGATGATGATAATTATGAATGTTATCAATGTATTAGACATACGCTTGTCATGATATTATTTGATGGTGATGAATGAATTATGTTACTGTGATTGGTTGATCGTTTATGTCAAGATACATAATCTACTGCTCCATTTACACTATCCAATTCTACGAGTCTACTAGTTTAGTTATACAACTGATGTCATCAACTGAAAGGCACATTATCTATTTCATTG